>VYZQ01006130.1:0-45419 GCA_013400655.1 Mystacornis crossleyi | reverse complement strand
CAATGACCATCTAGTGTTAAATGCCAAAAATATGAATCAATTTATTTTTTCTTCTGGTCTCCTTTTGTTTCTTGCTGTCCACAGACCTATGTCAGGTTCCTGGTATTTTACCTGCAGTTGTGCCCTGCCCTTCAGGAGGGCTGAAACATTTATTTGGGGCTTTTGACATGAAGGCAGGGCTGCAGTAGAGTTCAGGAATGTAGAGACGTGAGTGTTTATGCAGACATTCCTTTTCCTACTAAGCAGCAGAGTTTTAGACAGAGATCTGCCATGCCGAGAATGCCATTACTGCACAGCTGCAGGAATTGTTGTCCCAAGGTCTGATGACGAGAGTTGGTTTTGTGTTTGTCCCTGCTCAGATTAAAGCAGGACTCATTTCCAGCAGTGGTGAAGGTTAAGAGCATGTACTGCACAGAAGGATTCCTGCTCTTTTGTTTCTTCACTTAAGCCCTTTGCAATGCTTACAGTGAAGGTCAGAGCACAGAAGAAAAGTGCTTTTTGGTTTTGAGTCGAAAAGCAGTTGTCAAAGAGTTGAATTTTCCTGAGGGAGAGGCCCCAAGAGAGTTGAGAACCTTAAAGAGAAAGATGTTATATATAATATCAACCACACAATAATCTTCGTGTTTTAGTGTTTCCTGAACCACAGGAGATTGAGTAAGAACGCTGGGAAGCAATGTGGTATTTGTAAGTCAGTAATGATGCATACATACACGAGGATTTAGACACACATTTGCAGTTGTAATGGGAGGAAGATAACCCCCCCCCACTCCCATTTAAGAAGCCTAGAGACAGTGAATGGGTGAAATGCCTCAGACTGTGTAATTTAGATAAAGGCTCACTGATGTCCTACTTATAACGCAGCTCTAAGCACAGTCAGTTTTTCTAAGATGTTTTCAGTCACTCTGCCTCATTTTTTATTTTGTTGAAGGCTACACTTGGAGAGTGAGAGTCCTTTGTTTCATCAGGGCTCATCTGCTTCTCTTGCCTCCTCCCACTTGACAGCACTTTTTCCTTCGTGTGCCATCATGTTTATTTCCCCAGCAACAGTGACTGCATCTCAAACATGACTTCATATAGATTAAGGGCTTTCAGAATGAGCGTCCACAGCAGAGACTGAAGTCTTCTTCCCTTCATTGCTATTTAGGATTAATGGCTCTGTTTCCCATGTAATGGATTTTAAAGCACTGTGGTTCTGGCACTGATTATTCAGGCACACTCAAAGCACAGACTAATGGGACCTAATTTTGTACTGACTCAGTGCTATGGTTTTCTTATAAATCTCTTACTCCTTGGTCTTCCTGGTATTATTCCAGGTACACACCAAAGCCACACTTGCTGTCACTTGCTGTGGATAATGGAATTGGTTACAAACTCAGGAGACCATATTTATCCAGGTATCCCATTCACTGATGGGATACATGTCTGTCAGCCAGACTGGCTGGACAGGAGATGTGCGATTCCCTGCTCCTATCTCTTAACCAGATGATTTCCAAGTCTTCCAGAGCTTGGAACTGTTTCCAATTCTGTCAGGAAAGCCTTCTGCTTTTATGCCTGAGTTGCTGGAGTTCAGGTTCCCGTTGCTAATAACTCGTCTAGGAGCATCCTTTGAAATCCTGTGTGTAATTCTCGATAGTTCCCAGAACAGCGAATCTAAAGTGGGACAGATGCTGAGAAGTGGGATGTTAGTGGGGTTTTGCAGCATGAGATTAAAAGACTTTTGGCTGATAAAGCGTAAAGAAATGAGGGTTGAGAGAGGACGTGATCATCTTTGAATATATCAGGAAAGGTGTCAGTGCCACGCAGGAGCAAAATACCCGCTGGCTATTCAAGTGTGTGAACTCTACTGGCACAAGAACAAACGGGTATTAATGAGAAATAAACCCATTTACACTGGGGAAGAGAAAAAGGGTTTTAATGGTCAGAAAAGTGTTTTCTCTTGTCAGGAGATGAACGGCCAAAATTCTAGGCTGAGTTAAAAGGGAGCTTCAGTGTTTTATGAAAAGTGATTGAAGAGGGGTTTGTCTGCAAGAGCAGATGACAATTTCAGTGACCACAAGCGGGTTTGATCCTAAATTCTCCTTTCCTTTTACTTAAACATCTGTTTATAGCTTGAAGGAATGAAGAAAGTCTGTGATATACAGTTTGCCCTCTCATTTTGGGTAGTGATCAAGGACAGCTGCTCTCACAGCATGGCGGTGCTTTTGGATGGGTCACCCCTCCTTTGGCTCCCTCCTTGATCCTCAAATACTCATATCAGGCTCAGCCTACATCTCCTGCCATGGTTGTGGTTCACTGCTGTCTTCCTTTCTCCTTTTGCATCCTGAATGCCTGGAGCGTTTTATATACTTTGAGGCAGCAGTTTCTCTGTAGGTTTGCCTGTCTCTTATAATGGCNGGAGCGAGGAGAAGAAGCCCACGGGATCGGCGGGGTCTGTCCTCAGACTAAGCCGTACCCGTCCCGGTGCCGGCGGGGACAGGGAGCCGGGTCACCGGAGGGACAGCTCCGGGTGTGAACACACCCCGCGACAGGCAACTCCCTCCATCAGCTTTTGGATGACAAATCCACAGCCACAGAAAGAAGGACCAACCAGCTTAAGACGTGTGTTACAGGTTATAGCAAAACTACTTCATTAATGGCGCAACTCATACCTCTTTGCCCTTCTCAGAATATTGGATGTGCAGATATGGCAAAAATAATGCTACATTTCTGGGAAAAGATTTTTACAAACACTTAGGCCCTGTGATTAAATCCAGCAAAACAGAATCCAACTCTTTCATGTTTTCTCCAGTAAAATTTAGAATTTCAGAAAAACCTCAACCAAGTAAAAGAAGACAAGTTCAAGACAAATAGCAATAGATGATTCCTCACACCAGCTGACATAAGTTGTGAAACTCCCTGCTGCAGGATGTTATGGACAGTAAAAATCAGTGGAGACCAATTCACATAAGAAAAATAGACTGAGGGCTATGGAGATAATATTTCTGTCTCTGGAAGTTCCTGAGGTGCAAAATGTTGGAGACTGAGAGGTGTTATGGGTGGCTATGACTATATGCTCTAACTAATTATAGCAAAATTATTTATTATTAGCTGGTATTATTATTGTTAGACAGGTCTAGCAACTATGAGGCATCTGGTTTGGCCACTTACAAAGACTAAATGTGGGTCTAGTTGGATGGAGACTTTGATGTGGCCCAGTATAGCTTGTCTTATATTTTGGACTATCTTCCAGCCTGCTCCTCATAGGTGTAGGTAGCCCTCCACTACCTGCAGAGCCTGGTTTACTGCCCACTCTTTGAAACAATGCCTGCGAAAATTTTAGCTAAGTGACTTAGAAATAGACTGATTAAAAATATATAATAGCTGCAAAAAGCTGTCATATCTTCCCCAGATGGTCTTTGTTCTCGTTTTCAGTGAGGCATGGGGTTTTGTCTCCAGAGACAGCTTGGTACTCAGCTAGCAGTGACTCAGCCTGAGATGGTGGAAGAATGGAATTACCATGGCAGGACAAGGCATGGTTCCTTCTCCTCTAAGATCACTATTTTCACTACCCTTGCTTGCAGAGAAGCAGCATGTTCTGCATGTTAAGTATCAACATGGCACCAAATTTCATGCACAGTTTTGATAAATAAAATCTGTGTTCTAAGCAAAGGCACCCAGACAAAGCCCCTTTGTGAGAGCAAGACTTAGGCCTAGTGTCTGTCTTTGGGAGAAATGCAGAATTCGTTTTGGGGAGGGAAACTGATATGAACAGCAGGCCATTTTCCTCGACAAAGGCTCTCATTCAAGGCTGGTGCATGCAGCAGAACAAAGGCTGACCCCATAATCTCTACTCAACAATAGCTTGGGATATTTGATTTGATGGTACATGCATACATCATGCCTGGCCGTAAATAAATAGGGCCATGGTTTGATCCACTGTGAGGATAAAGTCAGCCTGTTCCCCATACATTCTGGTTTCTAGGAAATGCTTATTTTGTGTCTCTGCCTTCTCTTGGCCGAGGGATATCCATCTTGCCTCCTAGGCCAAAGGGTCTCAGTTTAAAGCCTAGGAACAAAGACTTGAAAGGTTTTGCCACCATTTTATTGGTGCCAAACTGGTTCCTCACTTCTTTCTTTAATCCCTGTAACTTCTGGGTTTTTTTAAGAACCTTTTCTTGGCTGAATTCATGGCCAGCAAACAAGTAGGGTGAGAAGAACTTGGGTCTTGAAGGTAAATTTAGGCCCATATTCTGGTAAATACATAGACTAACTCTCCACTTCTGTTCCTTCTATGTAAAAAGGAGGAAGATACAACTTCCAAAGCCTATCCTTGGATGTCTGAGGTACTCCTACAATAGAAGAATGTCTCCTGCTCAAGCACATAAAGCAGTGGTAGTATACAGATTAGTTATAATTTTTATAAATTGTCCACAAAGTTTTGTTGGACTGAAACACATTTGCTCAGCACATTTTGTGGTTATACTCATAATGCAAGGAAAATTTGGGTTGTTGCTCTGGAAACATAGCAAACAACTGGCCTAAGACACAGTGTGTTTGCAACGTAAACATTTGGGCCCTTGTTGTCTATAACTGGAGAACAAAGCAACAAAAGCAAGAATCTTGCTTAACTGTCAGTTGTTTTACTAGATTAAACAATTTTTACTTGGGTGTTTTTATCCCATTCAGTTCATTGATTAGCATTAGACGAAAGTTTTTGCAGTAACAGTTGTCAGAACCTGTCATGAATGGTCTCCTATGGCATAACATCACATGGCATAACAACGCACAAACATTTTCTAATAACATCACAATCTTTGCGTATGTTTTAATATTTAGGACAAGAACACAGAGACCTCTTTCAGCAGAAGAGCTGATGAGATGTATGACTCAGTACATGGAATTTCCTCTAAATACATAAGCACTTGATTAACATCAGCAAGTACTCTGAGAATACGTGAAATTCCTATAAATTGACTTTTTTTTTAGCATTTATTATTTGCATTCCTCAAATATTGTAAAACACATAGTGATGAAAGGGCAGATTTTCCGGACATCTTAACATCGTAAAAGTAGAGAAAAACTATTTGAGGAAACTTCAGATTGTCGTTGGAAAATTGGTAGGAAAGAAAAACAGAGGATTAAACTAGTGGTCAAAGGGGTAAATATGAAGCCACTTCCATGGATTAATGACTGGTTAAAGCATAAGTAGTAAAAAGAATTTTCACAGCTGAGGAGGAATGGACTTACAGCTGGATCAGCCTGGAGAAGACGAGACTGAGGGGAGACATCAAAAAGAATTTGCACAGTGCTCTCAGGCATATGGTGTGATTCTTGGGGTGTCCTGGGAGGGGTGAGGAGTTGGCCTCAATAATCTTTATGGGTGCCTTCCAGCTCAGGATATTCTATGTTTTTAGCAGACTGCTAGAGTGATTTATCTTGGGTGGCTTTTCTTGCATATTCATAAATTATCTGGAAGAGGAGTGAATAAAGAAGTGACAGCAGTTCTGGATGATACAGATTTGACTGAGAATAATAAAAATTAAAACTGACAGTAAAGATTAACAGAAGGATCTCACAAAGGTTATTGGATGAATGGGAGAACAGCAGATGCAATTCATGTACTTAAGGAAAACAAAACAATCCTAACCATACATAGCAGTAAGGTCTAAAATTAGCTATTGCCACTCAGGAAGAACTTCAGTTCATCATGTATAACCCCTTGAAAATGTCAATTCAATGCTCAGCAATTAAAAAATGGCAAACCAGATGTTAGGTATTGTTCAAACAGGAAAAGTGCACAAAAAAAAAGAAACATAACAAGCTACTCTAGGTTTTCACTCACACCTGGGAGGCTACACACCCAGAGCGGTTCTTAACTCCCTTGCTGAAAAAAAATCCCAAGATAAAGCAGAAAAAATGTGAAGAAAGCTACAGGAATGATAACAGGAAAGGACCTCTTCTCGTGAGAAGGCTTTTTTACTGAGTAGGAAGAGGGGTGATTGAAAGAGTCTGTGGTTGAAGCTGCAATGTCATATGTGCAATAGAGAAGGTGCAATAGTGAACAAAATTATCCACCTTTTCCCTTGTCAAATGAGAGCTTGGGGTCCTAAAATTAACTCCTTTTTCTTCAGTAACAGTTTTTAAACAAAACACCAGTTCTTTACACAGTCAGGCTTTAAACTGTAAAGTTCACTGTAGATGCCCAAGACAAAAGGTCTTCAAAAAGTGGTTAGAGAAATTCAAGGGAGAAAAGTCCACTGAGGCTATTAATCACAAAGGTCTAGTGTGGATCAACAAGTCCAAAAGATGCACACGGATTACAAAAGTTTTGGGATTGAATGCCATGTCCTTATTTCCCAAATGTTCACTGCTATCAAAGACAGGCTATGGTCCCACACATGGGACATGGGGCGAGTGTGGCCCCACAGTAAATGTTCTTGCCTTCTCCCCCAGAGCTGTAAAGAGCTCAGCAAAGTTGGCGCCAAACTCCTCTTAAAAACTGACCTTCAGATTGGTGCTAGACTTTGAAACTCTGACTTTTCCAAGGTTACAGAGGAAGATGGCAACAGAGTCTGCAAGAGCACTCAAATCTCCTATGTTCCCATGGGATCATGTTCCACGGGACAAGGCAACCTGCCTCTCTATGTGCAGTTCTGCTTCCATTCTTTGCAATTAAGGCACCATTTAATCATTTGCTAACATTTTCAAAACATTTATTCCCTGCCACTGACAGGTTTTGAGCTAACTGTGGTACAGAGAAGCTGCTTTTTTGGAAACATCTGAAGGCAGTCACAAAGCTGATGTGACAGAGTTTGCATAGCTTGCTCTTGCTGCACAAAGGTTTGCTTCCTATGACTCAGCCACTGATATAACTTGGTTACTCATCAGAAGACTGCTTGAAGAAAAGACTAATTTTGAGCTGAATTTGATTAATATCTAAGCAGTGGAATTGGGGCAGAGACTCAGAGCTGGGGTTAGCAATAGGATGAGGTAAGGAGGACTGACAGCTTTCCACACTTCTCTGGTAGAAGCTCCTGCTTTCATAATAAACCCATCCTCCTTCCAGCCACACAAGAGCTGCACTGAGCCCCAGGAGTTTAGGTTAACCTCAGGAAGCAACTTATTTTAGTCCTTTGGCCCGCTCAAGGGAACCTGCCTGCTTGTGTTCTCGGATGTGCCTGGGCTGACGTGACCCCTCCTGCAGCAGGTGAGCTGCCTGGGGAATACGCCACATCTCCAGCCTGTGCCTCTGGGGCGAGGCAGCTGAGCCAGCATGAGAAAGGCTGTTATTTAACATTGCCGTGGGCCAGCAGAAAATGCTTCTTTCAGTTGCAGGAGGAAACCAGAAAGGGAGTGGTGATTTTCGGTGAACCTCTGAGTCATGAGACTTGAGAGGGTTATGTTAGGGTAGGGCAGGATGTACCCCTTACTTGATGGAGACCTTCAAATCACGGTCTAGTTCTTGATTCCTTGCTATTACCAGCCTGTGCTGCCTCGTGCTTGTTTCATTTGCACTGCGTTGCCTTGCCCTTGGCCTGACTGTTTTGATAAAGAGTGAAAATCATGTTCCTGCCCTTGCTGTTGTGCAGTGAATTGCTTCAGGCTGGACAAATCTGTTCTGTCCCCCAAGGCCAGGCTTGGAATGAAGGATGGGTCATTGCAGGGGGCTTTTGTCAGCAGCTGCAAACCCAGAGCAGTGCAGGTGCTTGTGTGCCCTGAGAAGTTCATCTGTCTGGTCCTCTCTTACCTCTTCTTCGAAAAATTTTAATTGCTCCCGGTCCCCTGCATGTCTGGCAGAGAGACACCAGAGGGGAGCTGGAGCTGGCAAACACAGGAGGGAGAAGCACGGCTGCAGAGGCTGGCCTGAGAGGGAAAGCTGCAAGGGCATTTCCAGTGTGGTCTTTCTACACTTGGGTCTCATGCAGGTTTCAGAGGAATCACTGAGGGATTGCAGGTGGCTTCACAGCACTGGAGCCTGCATTNCCTGTCACTCTCTTTCTGTCCCCGCCCCCACACCTATTTTCTACTTCTTTCTTTCTTTCTCTCTCTCTCTCTTTCTCTCTCTCTCATATCTACCATCAAATAAAACCCATATTATTGTTACTGGCATATGGTCTCGTTTGCACCTTAATTTGTGCAGAGGAATTTCCAAAGAACCTTAATAATAATAATAACTGGATCATAACATCCACAACAGGGCTTCTTGTGGCTGGAGTAAGCAAGTAAAGATGGCTCATTTCAGGCTGCCACATCTGAAGGAAGAGTAGTCCATGCTGTGTCTCCCAGCTGCACAGCACAGATCCTGCAAAGCACAGCACTGCTGGCTGTACTTGGCTGCAGACCTGTAACTCTTTTCCAGTGCAGAGAAAGACCTGAATTCCAGAGGCCATCCTGTAGGAAGTCAGACCAGATCCTGTAGGTGCTGCTGAAAGTTGTTGAGAACCCTTGAATATTCATGTAGCCAAGAACTGCCTGTAGCTGTGATGCTCTGAGGATGTAATCCATATGAGACATGCAGGGAGAGAGATGTTTTGTTATACTGACTTCGGTTTTCTTCTGTTTATTAAGAAATCTGTGCAGAGCTTAGGAAAACTGGTCTTTAAAGCTGTCATCTTTTAAAAGACAAGCACAAAAGCTTCAGCTTACCATTCTCTGACGAACTTGCAAAATAAAAGCTGGGGAGGCGTGTGGGTGCTGAGCTCTGTTTTCTGACTCCTTGAATGAAGCTGTAAATGAATGGGGAATGGATAGCTCACGTCTCATACCTGCATCACTGCCTCTGCCAGGAAAGGGCCTGTTTCTCCACTGAGCTCACTTTAATAGAGGTAATTAAGCTGGTACAGGACAATGCCAAGTCAGAATAGCAGATTTGTTCCATCTCACATGCTGGGCATGGGATTTACACATTTGACTTCTTTCCATTCCCTCCCTGTGGAAGCAGTGTGTTCATGGGCACTGTTGTAGGGCGGAAGCTTCTCTGCATTGGAATCCCATGTGTCTGGTGCAGCTGCTTTGCTTGGTCTGTGAATTCCTCATCAAACACGTAGAGGCAATCCCAGATGGGAGGATGGAGGCAGGGTCCCTACACGCACCTTGCACTTATTTTCCCTCCAGAAACTCCAGATGAGTTAACATCAGCCATGAAGTGGTTTCTTATAAAAGCAGCATGTTGTTTGCCCTAAAAACGTAGAGCCTTTTCTCATTTCCAGAAGCAGCATGATAAATATTTTCATTTCAGTATGTTTTTTGTTGGGAATCATTTCCATTTAGTTTCTTACCACAGTGACTTGGTAAGTCTTAGTGGGGGCTAAGAATAACTAGAGTCTAGCAGTTCCTAGCTGGTGAGACATGTATTTTGAGAATGAGGTTCAAACTTGCATTACTCATAAGATGTAGAATCTGCTGCTGCACTGTGCTCAGCAACATGCAACTACTCCAGTCTCTTTGCACTGAGGGAGCTTGATAACAAGCAGGACAGTGATAGCTGCCTCCAGCCCTCTGGCTAGGAATAGCTGATATTTCCCAGATTGCCACTGCTGGACATACCCACGCAGAGCTCATTAGTGCAGCGCTGGCTTCTGCGCTGAAGGGTTGTGAAGATTCTATCACAGGTCTCTGGGTTGGTGTCTCACCTCTGTTTTACGAGGATGAACTCCAGTTAGGTGCCCTTGATCGGCCTTAGAGGGTTTTTGTTTTGATCTTCTGATGGTCAGAGGAGGGAGAAGGGAGATAAGACAAATACTTTTCAGTTGGAGATGCTCAGCAGGGCTGTGTGCTCTGGTTGCTCCGAGTGCCCAGCACCAGCTTTCAACCAGGCAGTGTTATGTGTGCCCTGGAGCTCCACAGCTTGGGCATTTGCAGTCCGTTGGGACTGAAGGGAGCAAATGAGGACAGCATGGAAAGGTCTGGGTCGCCTGTAATGTGGGAGGTGAGCAGAAATGCCAGAGGAGCCAGGCACTTGGAATGGGATGAGGGAGATAAAGCCTGCAGGACTGCTTGGGAGGGGCAGGAGGGAGTGTAGGAGGCTTCACTGCCATGTCAGAGACAGGGGAACTGTAGACTGTTCCAGTTTTCAGCTTGGAGGTGGGATTGAGAATCTCAATCCTTCTTGCCTTCTTCAGGCCAAAAAAAGAGGGTTTTAAAATTTTTAAAATTTTTTTTTTTTGGTTGAAACGCAAGTTTTGTGTGAACAGGCTGTAGAAAGGAGAAGTAATTTGTGTCAAATGAGAAAAGGAAGCAGAAGCAAAGACGTGTGCTGAAGTGTCAGAAATGTGGTGTGAAATGAGTGGCCAGTTGTGGCTTGGAGTTGCAGCTGGCTGAAGGCAGTGTCCTTGCACTGAGGTGAATGCACTTTATTAGATTTCTCTGCTGTCGATGAGATTACACCCCTGAGAAGTCCAAAAGGAAGCTGTGAATCTTGGCCACTTTTAGAATCGCAAATCAGTATAGCAGAGAGGAAATTTGGGATCTGATTAAAAGCAGAGAATCACAGAGTCTCTGTGAGCAAGGACTCATGCAAAGGAAGGTTCAGCTACACAGTGCAGCTGGACCAGTGATAGCCAGCTGTGGTGCTTTCTGAGCAGGTGCAGGAAGATGCTGATACTGATCAAAAGCAGATGAGTCTAAGAAGGTTTTCAAAGTTTTCACCTTGCATGAAGGAAGCGCTGTCACACTCCCTTCCTGTAGTAAGTACTGGTGTGGTGCAGACTCTGGGGAAATGATGGGGGCAACCAGGAGGGCCAGCATCTGGCCGTACTTCTGGACAGTGGTGTGACTCTGATTTCAGAACCCAATAATTGTCCAAAGGCCTTTGGAGATGTTTATCAATATCCTTCCATTGAGCAGATACATCCGATCTGCCTGTGTTGAGTGCTTGGAGGTCAGCTGAGCTGATAAGATGAGGGTTGTGATCCTTGCCAGTGTCTCTGCGGGATGTGCAAGGGGCTTGTTCACAAACTGTGTGGTCACTCTGCTCCAGCCAGCACTGGCCCTGGCAGGATCTGGACATCCATACCTGCCAAACCAGGCACTGATGTAAAGATCAGAGAGGGTGATGAACTTTGTTTGGAAAAATGACTGACTGTTGTTTGAAGGAAAATATAAAAGGGCTGCTGGCAGTTACAAAATAAACAGCTATGAGTTGTGGTATCAGGAGGCCTGAGAGGATGCTTGCACAAGTTATTTATCATTTTTGGGTTTGCTCACATTTAGTAAATACTAGCTAGGGAGAGCTTAAGCAATGCCTCTACCCTCTGCTCTGTGCGGGTCAGATATGGAGTTGGTGGAATCAGCAGAGATTCCACTAAATTCCTCTCTGAGGATCAACCTAAAAGTGGCAGTAACTCCAGCCATGCTGCCACAGGCCAGGTGGGAATTTCTTGCCACAAATGGAAAAGTGAGATTGGAAAGATGTGGGGCATCGTTTCTAACCAAGACTCAAGCACATGTGCTTATTGTGCCTGTAACTGGATGTGAACTTCCTTTTAGAATTCATGCTGATTTAGAAGAAAAAAGCCCCCTTTCTAGCTGTCCTTGATGAACACAATAAAAACACTGATTCAGTTCTTTTGTGGTACATTCATATGTCTTTTTTGGGGTTGTATCCAAATGGGGCTGAGCTGGAGGTAAGGTCCCTCAGTTGTTTGTGTAGGCTGGCATGGCACACTCAGGGCTCTTGCCGAGCACAATAAACCCGGTTCCAGGTTCAGAAACCTCCAGGCAGAGACGTGCAGGTGTTCATTACCCACTCTCATCCCCATCTGCTCTGCAGTGCCCACAGACTGAGCACTTTCTTTCTACTTTCCATTTTTGCCGCTCTGGTTTGATTTCTCAGCAGGGCTGACCTTGCTGGGGGCTATGGCTGCTCTAACAAACTCCAGCTGCTGTTTAGGAAGGGCACCTGGAGCCAGAGCTGCAGAAGGAGGCTGTGCTTGTGCAGTTGGTGAGAAGGGGTTTGAGCCCTGGCTCTCATTTTTGGATGAAAGCTCTTCCTCCTGAAGGATGAGGATGAAGGACAGGGTATCTCAGGCCTGAACAGGAATGGCTGAACACCTGCCTGTGATGCTGTTGCCTGGGTAGAAATGTGTGTTGGCTTTCCCATCAAAATTATGTTGCACAGTGTAACATAAGCAAGAGGAGGTCCATGAAAAGGATCAGAGGGCTGGAGCACCTCTCCTAAGAAGACAGGCTGAGGGAGTTGGGGGTGTTCACCCTGGAGAGGAGAAGGTTCTGGGGAGAACTTACCGCACATTCCGTTATCTAAAAGGGCTACGAGACAGCTGGAGAGGGACTTTTTATGAGGGCATATAGTGATGGAACAAGGCTTAATAGCTTTAAATTGAAAGCGGAGAGTTTTAAATTAGATATTAAGAAGAAATTAGTGACTGTGAGAGTGGTGAGGCAGTGGAACAGGTTGCCCAGAGAACTTGTATATGCCCCATGTCTGGAAGTGTTCAAGGCCAGGCAGGATGGGACTTTGAGCAGCCTGGGATAGTGGAAAGTGTCCCTGTCTGTGGCAGGGGCATTGGAACGAGATGATCTTTAAGGTCCCTTCCAACCCAACCCAATCTGTGATTCTATGAAATTGTTCTTAACAGCAGGAAAATAATTGTCAGATTTTTGAGTTTCAAATTTCAATCTACATGGAGAAGGAGAGGCTCAGACATTCAGCTGGGTAAGAGGAAAACTTGGGCCTTTGGGGTCCTCATTCCTGTTTTGTGCACTGAGTCATCACTGTCACTCTGGGGCAAAACGTGACAAACCGGTCACAGCCCTATTTAATGTCTCAATTTTCTGAGAACAGACCAAGTGAGGTCCCTGACACTGGAGCAACAGCAGAAAAAGCCCTTTTTTTCCTCTTCCTCTGGCCTGCTGGGAAAGCTCTCTGAGGCTGGGTTTTGGGTTGACTTTCGTACCTACTACCTGCAATGTTGTGGTTGCACAGGCATGAGGAGAACCCAGAGGGAGGAGATAGCCCCAGCCCCACTCACCACTGAGCTGCCTGCACAAAGGAAAAGGAGGATGGCACTTGCAATAATGCTCGGGATGAACACTGGACTAGAGAGGTCATGAAATCACTGTCGAAATCCTCCCCCCCCCACCCCTTACTATTTGAGCACATAGAGGCTCTGTGAGGAGCCTGCGGTACAAATTATGACCTCCAATAAGTGTCTCCTCCAGGGACTTTCCTTGGTAAAACTGTCAAATGAGGATATGCCCAAATGAAGTGTGCCTCAACTTGTCCATCCCTTCTTGGAGTCAACAAGTGGGTGCCTGCATCATTTTCCACGCTGCCTTTGTCCCTGTTGATGGAGTGCAGCCGTGGGGATCACACTGGAGTACATCTCCCTCTCTCATTTGCGAAGGAGTTATTTATTGCCACAGACTGCAAGATGGTGAAGTGGCTCGCGGCAGCCATGTAAAATGCCTTAACAGCTCATTGATTACCACAGATGAGGAGGCAGCAATTACACTGTTTACACCACAGTTGTTTTGTTTTACAGCCTAATTCGCATCCATTCCCCTCTAACAAACTCCGAAGAAAAAGCAGCCGTTCGCTGGTGTTACTCATCTGTGTAATTAAACAGTAAGTGCCTGGTCTGTCAAACAGATAGAGGCTCATTCAGGTTTTGCTTGTAACGTGTTTGCTCAGTGGAAGGGTGGAGTTCCTCAGGATTGGCACAGCCCCGTTAAAAACAGCTCTGTTAGAGACACGAAGGGAGATTTAGATGATTACCTGGGCTGCTCTTACAGTGGGTATAGTGCTCATTTCTGACCACAAGCACTTGCTTAGGTTTGGGGACTGTATTAGCATCCCAAAGTTTCCTAGCTTGAGTGGGCTGAGCATTCGAACTGCTTCAGATAAAAGCAGAACCAAGTATGTTTCCCATCTCCAAGCCCTTTCCCAGGGTACAGGAGAGGATACGAGGGTGACCTCTTCCCTACTTAAAATCTGAACATGACAGTTCCAAATGGGATTATCTTGTAACAGCTCTTTACCATCACTATCTTTTGCACTGGGATTGCAAACGGGGAGTGGTTGACACTGATCACACCAGATGGCACTGCTATTTGATTTTCTGCTTTATAATTGGCTTGCATTTCCTAGTTGCCATGTGCTCTTTGCATTTTACAGGGAAATGAGGCAGTGGACCTATGTGGTCACAGCTCTGTCCCAGATCACCCTGTCTGTGGAGCAACCCCGCAGGAAGCTGCACCATCCTGCTCTGACCACCTCTTTGTGGCTTCATTTGAATTCCAAGGAGATGCAGCTATGAGGTTCTAACCATTGCTAGCCTGGCTTGCAGGGCTCATTTATGAGTGTTGGGCAAGCTTTACCTGCCTATGTTGCTTTCCTTTACCTGGTCTGCATCCCCCACTGAGAGTGAAAATTGTTTTTAGCATTTTAGCAAGGTTTAAAACTTATTCTGCCTCTTCTCAGGTAGTTTGGTTGCTAGTGAATTCACCACAACCATGAGAGACCTTCTAAACTCCTTCTAATGACCAGAGCAGTGCTCCATCACACTGCTTTGTCTGACCACTGCTGTCTGTGTCTACCTTTTCTGCACTTCATCCTGTTGCTGGGTTTCACCACACCAAGTTCCCTGAAGGGACACAAAAAAAGCTGAAGAATGTCTGCAATTGCAGAAGACCAAGTGGAGGATGCTTCATGCAGGGCTTTCAAGGGAGGCTATATGAAAAGATTTTACCAGATGCAAAGGATGGGCTTTTTGTGAACAACTAGAGCAGGATCTGTGAGTACAGTGTTTGAAATTTTATATTTATCCAGCAATGCTAAATGAATATACACGGAACACGTGGGCCTTTGGAAAATAAGGTTTCCCTCCTAGAATATGAGGACAGGCATATTAGGACAGGTTTTTCCAAAGGGTCCTCATTTCTTGTGGCTCAGACTTCAGACTATATCATGATTAAGCATTGACAGTCCTTGACATGGGTGAAGGAGAAGGAGAAGTGCTGGGTTCTGCTCTGGGCCTTTTGTGAGTGAGTCTAATGACCAGCCTTTGCTGCGGGTCAGCCTGGTGACAACGTGACACTTTCATATTGCATAGTTCTGGTTTTGTGGGTTGCGATTTTTAAGGGTTCTTCTCATGGTTTTTTTTTTTTTATTGTTTTGGTTTGTTTCTTTGGTTTTTTTGAGAGTAGTGTGTCTAGTTCTATGTTTTTTATGAGAAACCAGACTTTAGAGAAGTGATACCTGCTGTTCCTGTGCAGGCAACACTGAAGGTTATGGGTAAGTGACTCAAAATGGATGAGAATCAGATCACTCTGCACTGCTGTAAACTCAGAAAGAGGAATTTAACCCATTAGAGATGGATCAGACCTCCCAGTGTTACCCACACACATTCCCCGAACCTCTGGCACCTCGGCATATGCTGCTTGCCTTGGGGACTGCTGGTGGGTCAGGCAGACAAATGCAGTGCTCTCCCAGACTTAGCTGCCTGTACCCCTAGTGCAACAAGTATTTGTACTTCAGGATTTTACATGTGTGGATCTCTTTACATTTCTACCTTTTCTACCAGGGATTGTTTGACAGCAATAAGGCATGTGTTCAGCTTTTAGTTTAGATTCCTAATGAAATGTTGGCACGGGTGCCCAGCTTGAGAAAACTAAGCTTTCAATTGCTTGGGGAGCTACTTTTTTATTCAGAAATGTGGATTATTTGGGCAAATAGACTCCATTTTGCTGAAAGGAGACAATAAAAATTCTGGTCACTCTGTTCTGGCTAATGACCCCCACTTGGTAGACTTCCCTATCTCTTTGCTTCTTGGGCACGCCGAACCTCCCAGAGCTGCTTTAGCTGAGAGTGGCAGCTCACCATGCGTGCTTGAACAATTCATTCAGATTCTCCTCTCTGCCCACAGTAATAACATTTCCCCATCTCTCTGCAGTGTCTCACCTTTGAACGGAAATAGCTCCTATCTGTATTGATATCGCAGAAGTTTCAGGTCTTTAATCTCCTTTTTTTTTGCTTTCAAGAAACTTCGATTTCATCCACCAAGCAGCATCTACAGTTTCAATTAGGATTTAGGAAGCTCTAAGGGTAAGAAAAGAGCAGTGCTGGGAAAAGGCAAGTGACCTTGAGGTTTTCCCCAGGGAAGGAAGAAGCTCACTGAGAGAAGAAACCCACTGAGACTTCACAGGCATCAAGCTACAACATCAGCCTAGGAATCCTGTTCTTGCTGATTTTCCCTTAATAACCCAGGCCGCTCCATGGTCAGCTTGTGAATCTGAGAGCTTAATTTAGGCTGAAATTCTTTCTTCCCCTGCATTCTGTATGTCCCTCTTCGAGCAGCAGCAAAGTCAGGAGGTAATTTCTGAATTGACTACTCTGGACGGGTTTTCATGGGCCTGGGAAAACCCATATTCATGACCCGGAATTTACTTCACTGCTTAGTTCCATGTGTTGTCCTTAAATGACACAAGAAAGTAAATTTTGGGTTTTGCATTGGGCAAAACAAGGTGTCTTCGCCCTTAGCCCTGTTGTTGGAAAGAGATGAATTTCTGCCAGGTTTCTGAAATCCAGACCAACCTCCCAGATATTCAGCCTAAAATGTGTACACAGTGGATAAAACTTCAGCCACAACAGAAGATATTTGAAAAATATAAGGTAGAAAACCGAGGTAACCCAAACATTTTTCAAACCAGTCCTACCAAACTGATCAGTCCTTGGCAAAATGTTGCCTGCTGTTCTCTCTGGTGTTCCTGTGTGTAGCCAGCACTGCATTTATGTGATTAGATAGTCTGTATCTGCAGATCCTGCTAAGCACACAGTGAGCCAGAGGAGGAGGAGGAGGTTTATCTCAGTTCTCAGGCAATCTTGTTCTTTATGTTCTTATCCCTTTTGATTTAAGACATGTCAACAGGAAAATAAGCTACCAGAGCTGTGAAATTCAATGTATTATTACTCTGCTGTGATTCTTGAGTAGAGAAAACATGAAAAGATGTGCATGTTCCTAAGAAAGCACCTCCTCAAAAACTAAAACTAAGGAAGTAGAAACTAGAATCTCCATAAAATACATCATCTCTCTGATAATCTCTGTAGTTCTATTGTTGACAAAGTTTTTTGAAGTTGACTCAGCCTCCCACTGAAATCTCCAAAAATATTTACGTTCCTCTGAGGGATATTTGATCCAGGCTCCACACAGAAAATCAAGAAAAATAGTCCAAGAGTCAGTATGTACCCACAGTATTTTGTGTGTCCCACCCTCTGAGAGGTGTCTGAGTGTGCACATACTCTGTTTCATTGCTTCAGGGTCTAGAGCAACTTGTCCACACTTGCCCTCTGTTGCAGATTTTGTCATACACGCTGGCACATTTTTTGTGAAAGCAGAGTGTGTTGGCAGAGGGAGGGAAGGGCTGGCGCATGCCCACATCCAGCTCTGATAGCAAACTGGGAAGTGTGTGCCATCTGGGAGCTCCCAGATAACTCAGATTGGGTTTATCATAAAAGTACATATGCAAGCCAGTTTACTGCTCCTGCCCTGGAATTAAACCAACACAGCCATGTTGAATGTACACCTTACAAACAGAACCAGGAAGAGAGCATTTCTACAGCTCAGGCAGCAGTGACAGATATTTTGGGGTGATGTTTCCTATAACTGCCCAGGAGTTTATAAGAATAACTAAGTCATCTTCCTGGAGGAACTTCAGGCAGGAGTGCTTTTGCTCAGACTATTCCCAAAGTGCATTCTGGAGGCACACCTGAGCAAAAGGGCTTTTTGATGACCACATCCTGCCCTGTGACCTGCTCATGCCTCAGCCAAGACCCTGGCCTGGCTGTGTCAGCCTCCAGGATTCCCCATCCCACCCTCATCCGAGGGTGACAGAGACTCTCAGAGGAACCTGGCAGGGGGATGCCCTGCAAGAAGCAGCAGAGCAGTGCCCTGCTTTTGTGTCTCCACCAGCTGTGCCCTGATGAGTGGGACACCCTCCTGGCTTCTGCAGCAGAGAAATATTTCAGGGCAGGGAGCTGGAGTGGACCAGCACAATTAGTGGGTTGTGCTGGCACAGAGATGTGAGGAGAAGGTTCCCTTTTCTCCGTGGCTGCACACTGTGAGTGCTGGGCTGCTATAAATGCCCCAATTCCCAGGAAGGCAGGTGCTCTGCCTGGCTAGGCACACAAGCCCAGGGCTCTGCAGCTGAGCCTGGTCTGGCAGAGCTGAGGGAGTTGCTGGGTTCAATCCTGGCAGGCCCAGGATCTGAGGTTGAGTGCTGGTGCCTTGAAGTGCCAAAGAGGAAAGTCTGGGTGTTTCTGTGGTCACGTAAAAGCTAAAAGAAGGCTTTTTTGAGCTGTGTCCTTGTCTTTGCACGAAGAGTTGGCATAAATTCTTTGTTGCATCAATTCCTCATTCTTGGTCACAGTGCAGCTCCCTGCCCTTGCTTCACATTGGTGTTTTCACGCTTCTTAGAAGTGCATTTTTTCTTTGTTATTTATCTGGTCTGACTGATTGCCTGGGCATTATTTTGTTCCTTGTTTGGGACCTCCCACTTTGTCCTCTCCTATTCCAGTGTGATGACAGCATGAATTCTTTCGGTGTAAATGTTTCTGTGAATATAAATTCTCACCATCTCTTGCAACACTTCATGTGTGCCAACATCCACAGAAAGTGTAGAGCTGGGGTAGCAAATGCTGCCACTCAGTCTTCATTTGAACAAAATCATGAAGAAGACTGTGGGAGATGCCTATATCTAGCTCTAGTTTATCTGAATATCTGCTAGGAGAATGGGACTCTCCAAAAGCAGACATCATTATTAATGAAATCAGGATTTGTATGTGTTAGCTGAATTTCACAACTCCTTCGGAGTAGTGAGGAAAAATATTTAGGCTTGATAATAAGTAATGAATCCGGATATATTTAAAGAAGATGAGTGTATAGCCACTGGTTGCAGGTAGAGCTTTTTTTTTTAAACAAAAAACTTTAAAGAAGGATACAAATTATTTCAGTAGTTTTGGACTACTGGTCCTAAGATGCTGTCTGAAATTCTAGTTCACATGTGCTCCAGCAAGGCTTTTGCTTAGAGGATACAAGAAGCAGCATCCAATGTTTGTTTTTTCTCTGACCTCCTGCTGAGTAATTGAATCATCCCAAGCACCAAGCTAATGTTTTTCCTCCCTAGGAGAACATAATGTTACCGGGAAAAAGAGATGAGGGAAAAAATCAGAAAGGCAGCTGCAGGTATTTATTCCAAATGCTGTACAGTGTGTATCTGAAATGAGGAAAGAGCATTTTTATAGCTGAAGAAAATGTTCAAATAACCAAATGAGCATGGCAGGGTGGTGCTGAGCCCCTGAAACCTGTGGGGTGTAGGAGGGTGCAGCAGACCTGGCTGATGGCATGTAAATGCAGATAGGCAAACCCAAAAATATAGGACTTCACTTCTGGTATATTTTTCGACACTCCCAGGGTAGATATCTGAATTACTGATGCTCAGAGCTGCCAGAACACCAGTTCAACAGACTGGCTATTGCAACCAAGATGCTGAAAAAGGACAACCTGGGCTCATTCTGACTCTTAGTGAGTACCCAAGCCAGTATCCATCTGTCAGTGATGTGAATGGGCTAACTGCTTTAGGCCAGGCCCTGCTGTTGGTAAGTTTTTAATTCAGTGTTCTGTGGGCAGGCAGAGAAATTAGGCAGAAACTCCTTCACTGTTTGGGGCACAGACTGGCTGCTCACCAATAGATGCCAAGGTATCAAAAAGATTTTCTTTGCCAGTCCGTGTCTTGGTCTGCCTGCCCTCAGAAGAATATGGGCACTTACTGAAAGGAAATATTTTTTTTTCCTAATTCTGTTGTCTCACAAGAGGACTATCTTTGGGGAGAAAGATGGAGAGGAGGCTACCAAACCATGGTGGGCTGCAGTAGCAAGAGCAGAGGCAGCACAGTTCCCCTTCCACATGAGATCGAGAGACTTGAGTTGTACAGAAGACCCCACAGTGCAGAGAGACAGCCCTACCAAGCAGGAAGCCTGGAGACTTCAGTTTCACAGACAGGGTATGTCTGTGGCTTTTGCAGCCTGTCACATGCACATTCTTCCTTGGAGAATAGGCAAGGAAAAGGAAAGAAATACAATTCGTTAAATAAAGTAAGAGTTTCCTGCATGTCTGGTGTTTGCTGCTTCCATGGACAAGGTGCTGGGGCTCCAGCAAGCATTTTTGGTTTTGCAAAGAGAAACTGTGTTTTGTGCAAAATAGGTGTCTTTTGAATGTCTGGTTTCTGAAAAAAAAAAAAGGTTCCATTTTGTTTTTTTTTTTGGTTGATGAAATGTGTCTGTGGGGTTTCATTGAAGTGCTGCCTGTAGTTTTCTTTCTTTTTTTTTTTTTTTTTTAGCTCCACAAAAGCTCCTTTTTCCAGAATAAAAAGAAATTATATCTGTATTCAACTAGGGTCACTGGTTGAGTGCACTGACTCTGCACTGAGTCAGGCAGATCAATCGCTGCATTTCACCTGTCTGTCACAATCTGTATCTCTATTATCAGTGGTCACATCAGTGTCCCTGTTCAAAGCCCCTTCCAGGAAGAGCCACCCTGGTGGGGGCTGGCTGGCAGTGATGTCATTCCAGGAGGTCCCATGTCACTGAGCTCCTCCACCCCTCACAGTGTTCAGAGGTGATCCAGGTGTCCATGTGCTTGCTCGGCTGTACCAGCTCAGCTGAAAATATTAAAGTGTTGTTGCAGTGGGGTCTCCTGCAGAGTCAGTCTGTGCCTGAGCCGGGACCATGCGGCCAGAGAGGAAATAAACATCTATGAACAGCTATCAAAAATATCATTCCCTGATTCTTTCCACGGGCCAAGCTGTCTTCTGGGAAGGTTGCAGGAGACCCCACTGGAACAGAGTGTGATCTCAGAAGTTGCACTGCTGTGGCCACTGTGATTTCAGCTGAGCTGCAGCGTCCCCAGAAAGCAGGCTTGTCTGGGTATCCAGGGGTGTCAGAGCACCAGCACAGAGTGCACATGGCAGCTGCGGTGGGGGAGGCAAATTACTGTCTCCACTACGTGGGTGAGGAGCAGAAGCAGCTCTGGTGAGACTGGTGCAGTTACACGTGCACAGCTTGGATTCAAATCCAACCTCTGACATTAAACAGCCCCAGACCCGGAATTTTATTTTAGGATAACACAATCAGTGCTTTAAATAAAGAGTTTTAATAGGAAAACATCACCAAGGTGCAATTTCCTGCAATTTTGAAGTGCAAATACAGTTCAAGAGACTCTCTACTTTAGTAGGGGTTTGGCTGTAATTTTTCACTGGATTGAAAACATACCTGCCTTCCCAGCAGGGACACGGGAACTTACCACTTCTTCAGACCTCTTGTGTTCTGTGATTTGATGATACAGTAAATCCAGCTTTAGGGTTCCCAGAACCAGAACAAAAGTACCAAATCCTATGGCCCAAAGTGCTGGTGTTGCCGTGTAAACTTTCTCTGCTTGTGCAAGCGTGCACTGAAGGCACTGCTCGTGTAGCACTGCGCTGATGAGCTTTGTGGCACATTGGCTGTCACCTGCCTTCCCTGAGCTGGAAAAACAACCAGCCCAGAGTCTGACCTGTGTTTTAGGGCCAGGTGGAGATATTAGATGCCTCTGGCTGCTGCAGCTCCCATTCACATTGCTGAGAGACTGGGTACAGCCCTGGGGAGCTACATCCAGAGCGGCAAAGCTGCCTAAAAACAGGCAGTACAGCTCCACGCTGTGGGGAAGGAAGGGAAGAAGACCGGTTTCCCCACTCACTGGCACTCAGTGCCTTTCCCTTCTGCTGGGATGCTGAGGGAGCTTTGCCGACTCCTTCTACCCCCAGGTCTCCCCTTGTCCCTTCTGTGGCGTGGGACTGAGAGCTCCCCCCTTCCACAGGCTGCTTTTGCAATCTCCTCTGAGTTGTGCTGTGACTCCTGCCACTTGACATTTTTTTCCGCTTATAGGCTTGGAAAAGGACAGCAGGTGACTTTGGGAGGGTATTGGACAGGGGGCCAACAAAACCCCGTGGAGAACTTTGCTTTCTACCTTCAAAGGTGTGTTTCTGCCCACAGGGGATGTCTGTGGCAAAATTCCCTTTGCTTCCGTGGGGACCAGCCCTGAGCAGGGGTTAATGTTCAACTGCTTTGCCGCTGCTGCCAAAACCACTTCTTACAGGTGGCGGTCCCAGCTTTTAAGAGGGGGTGCCCCACCGCTCATGTGGCACAGAGAAATCTGTAGTACTGTGCTGCCAGGGCTGGCTCTTCACTGACTAACACTCACTAAGGTGCTGTTAATGTCCAAAGCATCGATGGCTCTGGCAGAGCATCAGCTGAGCGTAGGCAAAACCCTTTCCTCAGGGGCCAGCTGCTGGTGGTCCATGGTGCAGTCCATGCAGTCTGTGGTGCAGCAGGTAAGGCTGGTGATGAAACCAGGCTGCCTGTGCCAGGGCTGCCAGCTGGGGGAGAGGGCTGAGTACTGCCAAAAGACACGTCTGATGTAATATTCCTGGGAAGTGTGGCAAAGGGACACTTCATGTGGGATCAGTTAGGCTTGGCTTCAGCGGGGATAACTCACAAGACTGATCCAAACAAGTTGCTGCTCTCTGTGACCCCTTGAGTGGCAAGTGCTGAGGGTGCTGTGGGGCATCCAGCAATGGTTAGGAGCTGGTTTCATCTTGAGTGGTTTTGCCGTGGTTTGAACTTCTCCTAGGCTGCCATTGGAAGATCACCAACTGAACAGTGCATCAACACACAGTTTCAGCTTGGTATTGTCAAATGGGTCCAATTGCTTTCCTAGTATTTTGGCCGACAAAGCCAGTTGTACCTTGCCACTGTCACAGCTTCCAGCAAGCTGTCTGTTCATCTCTAGGCCCTAAATGTCATCAGCAGTGACACGGATCCCTGAGAGTCTTGTTAGTATGTCTTGCTGGCGGCATCTCTACTTTTGATCCCAAGTGACAGTCTCAACCATCTGCACTTGGATCCTCGTACTTCTAACAAGGCAAGGAGTCCACTTTCCTTGCCTAGGAGCTTATGCCGATCTCCAGTATTGCCATCCAGAACTGGGGATATCCTTTTTTCCCTTTTGCCAAGTCAGGTAAAATTTCTTTTGCCCTGATAACTGTGCAGTGGTTGGAGGCTGCCTTGAACTGCCTTTGGCATTTGTTGTGCTGCTTTTATTATATTTTCTCTTAACATGATGCACACTCAGGGAGGTGTCTGCTGACTGCTCATGTGCTTGAAAACTGGAGTCTTTTAGAAGCTTGAGTGTGATGAGATAGGGGATGTAGTCTTCTTTGGCCGCATGTTTTTATTCTGCTCATGTTTTCATCATATGAATATTTCATCCCAGGTCTGGCCTCACTTAGATTGCAAAGTTGCACAATTTTACTGAAGCTGCTGCATCCAATGCCAATGGCAGCCCTATGCTTCTTCTTCCTGTCTCAGGATTATCACATCCCAGATCTGGGACACATCTCAGAACTGTGCAGAGTCCACTTGTGGCAGCTGTCTCTCAGGCAGCCCTGCAGCAGGTTGTGACACCTCTCCAGACCCCTCTCACCCATGGGGACATACCCAGTTTTGTCACGTGCTGGCAAGGAAGGTACTTTTAGAAAGCCTGAACATCTTGTGTGTAATTTAGAATCTCCTCAGGGGTATTTGGACCCTGCCAAGCTTTAATTTTGCTTTGCTTAATTGCAGGTTTGGTTTGTTTTCTGTGTGATGCTGTGAAATGCCTGGGAACTCACCCTGCTTACCATCGGTCCCTATGCCTGTCTGCATTCTGCTTTCTTCTGAATTCATATCACTTCAAATCAGTTCTACCATTTCCCCCACTCTTTCTTGAAGCTTTGTCCTAATGATTTCTCTTGCAGTACTTACTGTTGATCTGTGTGTCATTTGCTGATAAACCCTACCCTTCACCACTCAGAATGCATTTGCAGTGCATTTTTTTCCACCATATTTTCCTCCTCTGCTTTGTCCTTTGTCCTCCTCTGCATTTCCTTGTAAATAACTTCTGGTGCTGTTTTTCCATATGTTTCTGGGCTTTTCCAGGCCTGTTTAGCAAACTAGCTCTGTGTCTGATTCACGCAGACTGGCTTTGGAGAGGGTCTTCTTAATTATATCTGTGCACATTTCCAGCTTTTGTGTGGCAAACGGAGCTCCTTTGAGCATTTCTGGACACTACCATGGCATCTTGGAGTTGTCTCTGCTGCCTGTTAAGTACAGGCTCTTTTCCCTCTGCTGTGAGCCCACAGATCCTTAAACAAGTGACTCTCTGAAGCAAGTGACTGTATTTGTCCTGCCTGTGGTTGTGCCCCTGCCTTACCCGGGAGCTCCCAGGAGCACGTTTTCGTGGTGCTCCCGTGGGGGTGCTGGCTGTGTGTGTGCAGCAGGGGAGCTGCAGAGTGTCCCTCTGCACGTAGGCACACACAGCTGGCAGCTGCTGCCCGTCCTCCTCGATGTGATTCCAAGCAGCAGCTTTGGGCACTGGCCCAGGAGAGAGCAGGGATGGCTGGGGAGGGGCACGGAGCTCTCCAGAGCACCAGGATGCTGCTGGGAGCAGGGCTGCCGTGCTGGAAAGTGACTGTGAACACGATGGTGGTTGCAGAGCTCCTGAGACGTACAGTCAGAGCTCTAAGTGAGCGGGACCTGAAAGCCACTGGTCACTCTCGCAGGTGATGGGAGGCTGTGTTATGGGGTGTGCAGAACAGTGTGATGGGACTTGGGCTCAGCTCTGCTACCGCCTCGCTGAGTGCCCCGGGTCTCGTCACTGTGCTCCCCAGACTGAAATGTCTCTGCCCATTACATGGGGATTTTGTGGCTTTTTTGTGGTATGTTTTAAGAGTGGCAGATTGACAGCTGTACAAGAGATAAATTTTATTCTTTCATCAACATTTCCTTCAGCAGGGCTAACCCTAAGCTAACCACTCATCCAGATGCTCTTGGAATCAACTGGGAGTTTATACATCAGTTCCTTGCTGACATGCTGTCACATCCAAATTGTGATTTATGATTCTAATGCTCTCTCAACACTTTCCTAATTTTTTAATAAAGATACTTTACTGAAGTATTCTGCTTCAAGCCCAGAATAATTCATGTGTTTAAGATATAAACAGAGTAATTGGTGAAGCAACAACTTCATTCAGTTTAACAGTTCAACAGACCAGCATGGCTGAGAAAGAAAACCCTGGAGCTAACCCCAGGTGGGGAGTCAGGAAGGCAGAACAGCAGATTAGTAACTGCTCCGCTGATATCTTCTTGCTACACCAACGCTATATTGGCAAGGAAATTGCAGGCTTCCCTCTCTGACATAGTTATGGTGATAAATTAGGTACACAGAAGAACTAATGATGAAATTAAATGGAGTTATGAATATATATAAGGTCTCTTTCCCAAGGTCAGCTCTGAATGACACAGCAAAGACATCATAATAACAGGTAGGTGTCAGTCAGTGGTGGGCAGCATGTTGCTGGAGTCTGAGTGCAAACCTTTGTTTAGGGAGTACAAAGAGGAGGAGGAAGATAGGAGCTTTGAAGTTCATGGTATCTCCCTCTGCTCTCAGAGGAACCCTGTTTCTAATAGGGAATTTGGCCTCTTGCCACGCTGGTGCTGAAGCCCTGTACCCCTCACATAGTGTGCTTTGTTAGGAAGCCTTGCAGGACTCGAGAGCTGACCTCTGGGTTCCACAGACATACATCCTGTGGAGACATCCACTGTTTCAAAGCATGGAACTTGGGCTTTTTGGATGCTACTCAGCAATTCAGGAGGCAGTTCAGCCTACTTGGCCCATTCCATTATCTCCTGTATAACCTGGGGCAAGTAATTTGGGTCAACGTTTCAACAGTGTCTGGTAATTTTTTTATTCTTTTTTAAAGCACCTTCATGTTTGATTGTTTAACTTTGGGCAACTAAACTGGATTCAAGCCAAAGCTGCTAAACTCAGTTCTGCAAGTAGAGCTCTCTAAAGTAGTATATCCTAAGTACAGGACTCAAACTTGCCAGTCACTTCTGAAAAGCCTGGTCTTACATCCTCTGTCTCCCAGTTCTCTGTGGTGCACAAAGAGATAACAGTGCTTCCTTTGCCTCCAGGAATGCTGAGGGCATGGACACAGTAAAAGTAGAAGGGCACTCTCAGACTCAATGGATCAAAAAAATGTCTTAAGTAGATTTAAATTTTTTTTTTTTTTAGATTTGATTCCATTTCCAAAGTCTCTGTAATTACTGCCATACAGAAGTCATACAGCTTTGCAGGCTTTGCTCCACAAGCGTCTCCTACGTCATTCCAGAGGAGCTGCACACCCTGCAGGGAAATGCTTTGTGAAGTGGTTCTTGAGAGATGTCCCTGTGCTTTCTAAGTGATATGAGAAGTTTCATCCACATTTCACCAAATGACCTTGCCTAGAGCTGCACCTCTGAAGTAAAGTCCCTACAACTCTGCAAGNCCTTAGTTTCCAGCTCTTGGAAAGCGCTTCCCGGCGGGAATGCGGCTCTCCCCGGCCCGTCTGTCACCGGGGCCCCGCGGTCCCTATTAATCCCGGGCGCAGCGGCAGCAGTAGCCGGCTCGTGGCAGCAGAGGGAGACGGAAGCCCGGCCACGGGCTGGGGCTCCGCAACCCGCGCTCCTCCCGCCCCTCCGCTCACTCCGGAACCGCAAACCATCAGCAGCATGAAGTAAGAAGATGGACCTAATTTTTCAGGCATGAACTGCCTTTGTCTCTAGTGCCAAGCATCATGTACGTGGGACTTTTACCAGGTAGGGAAACACAATGTTAACGATGTTACGTACAGTTTTGAAATTCCCATCTCAGTGGGAGGCAAATTCTGAGGTAGAGGCGATTTCCAGAGTGCTGTTTCCAGGAGGCAGCACCCCCCTGAGAGAGATTAAAAAACAAAACCAAAAACAAAACAAAAACAAAACAAAACAAAACACCCGCCAAAACAAAACCAAAACCAAAACCATATATATATATATCTAGAGAGAGAGAGAGAGAGAGAGAGAGAGAGAGAGAGAAGTAGTAGGAAGAAGCCAGTACCTGCTGATTAAGGACCACAGCACAACTGAGAAAGCACAGCCTTGTAGGGCTGGCTTTGGACTCAAACAGGAACGAGGAGTCTTGGTGCTTTCTGCCTACTCCCCTGTCCCCGAGAAAGAGTTTTGCAGCCACTCGAAGGTTCCAGCCAGCAGGTGCCTGCTGCTGCAGGCTGGGGTACCCCTTGTCCTTGGAGCATGCTGCTGGTGTGAGACAGTGAAGCTGGAACTGTTGTCAGCCCACGCCAGATCCTGGATGAATGTGGGCTCTCCGCAGTAATGGGATATTACTTTAAATGGCTCAATAACGCCACAGCTTTGCTATCTCCTACACCATAATATATAAACTCTTTTATGGATCTAGATGGAATTTCTTCAACATTTCTTCAAATTGCATTGTTTTAAGGTACCTTTGCATTTTTATTGGCAAGCCAGTTGTAATAGATGCAATCCATATAGCACTGATGCTTTCTAGGAGATGCCTGGTAGCTGTAAAATATAAACCAATAAGGTCTCGGACTATAGCTTAATCTTATCAGCAGAATTCAGGCAGTGTGGGGCTGAAACTGTGCTACTAACAAGTGTTTCCAGCCATCACTGCCGTGATGAAATGGGACGGAAAAATCAGGAAATAGAGCTGTGTCTGGATCCACGCAGCTCCTGAATGGAGCAGCACAGAGGAAGGAGCTAACTGTGCCTGGCAGCAGCCTTGTGATTAAAATAAAGAGTTCTGTGCTCCTCGTATGCTGCAACCCCAACCGTACCTTGGTGAGTCTCCCAAGCCAGGAGACATAAATCCTCTTCAACTACAGAGACAAACTGCAAGTGATCACAAGAAAATGTGGCAAGTTTGCTGATATTTTTAGGAACTCCTCTCCTTCTAGGTTAAGAATAAAGGCGGGGCTGTCAGTGCCTTGGGGACTGCTGTGGGTATAAGCCAGCACCTCAATTTATTTCAGTTCCTCTAGGAGCAGAGATACATCATTGTAGCTGCTGGGATCTTGATCTGGATGTGCGAAATCCACCCTAAAGGCTTGCCAATATAATCTCTTAATGCGCCCATCTCTCCTGTCTAATGTTCTACCCCATGGTGCTGTGTGATTATTAGGCAGCTTATACAGTGTAGATTAAACTGGAAAAACCTCTGTTTCTTAGCAATTTGTAGCCCGCAATTATTGGGGTCTTAAGGTCACGCAAGCCTAGGTGCATGAGGTAGGTCTTTGGAGAGCAGGAAGTGACTACTTGGAAATTACTGCATTTAGCTCAGAAATTTAGCTCAGAAAGAACAGCACAGAGATGCTTAAAGGAGCCAATCCTTGAAGCAGGACACTGGAAAAATTTAAGGTGTATGTAGCCTCTTTGCTTTCTCTGATCTTTTGAGGCCTGAGTTGTGTTCTCTCCACTTGTCTGGCTCTAAACAGCTGCCTTAATGGTCATAGCAAATCTTCTGGTTTTCAGTACCTAAAGGGTTTTGCCTTCTTGCCTGACATTGGTGCATCTTTGACCCTAAGATTTCCTTGCGTCCTGTCCCATAGAGCCAGGCTGCTGCAGTTCTTCAATCCCTATTCCAGCAAGGAGGGAGGCAATGCCCACACATGCAAAAATGGTCACTCAGATATTGTCTCCAAACCTCTTGTCCAAGTCTTTTTGTGCTGAATTGCTGTTAAGCAAATATCCCTGCTGTCCAGATGTACGTGCCATAGTGCTGTTCCTCTCCTTTGCTCCTCACGTGGTCCTGGAGCTGTGAGATGAGGTCAGCAGTGTCACTGGGGCACTTGTACATCCCTTGCATCATTATTTGTTCCCAAGGACTGTTCTCTAACTGTTTAATTAGTCCCTTCAGTAATGAACCATACACTGTTTGTTGTTCTCTTTCAGTTGGTATTTACCCTGTGGGAATCGGGAGCTCCTGAGAGCTGTCACACATCAGACTGTTATGGGGACCCTGGGGAGAGGAGTCACGTGTGGGCTTTGGTAATGGCCCAGGGCAATAAACCAGCCCCAAACCCCTGCTTTTAAATACTAAGAGAGAGAGACTGGAGCCGGTCTAGGATTGTGCTTTTTAGCTGCGCTCCTCTCCCTCTCCCCAGTGATGCCGGCACCCTTGCGTGCACCTCCCCTCAGCTGTCACAGTTGCAGGCTGCCAGGCAAAGCACAGCAGGAGCTGTTTGCCAAAACATGCCCAGCCAGAGACAGTAGGATGGTAGAGGGGTGACAACCAGGACCCCACAACCAGCAGCAATGTGGCTGAGGCTGGCTGCAAGCATGTGTGGCACTTGGGATGGTGGGCTGCTCTCAGCAGCCTGAATTTCCCAGCCAGGTATTTCTGGGATGAGAAGGCCTTGAATTTTTGATGGCCTGCCAGAAATTAATAGCAAACTAACCCCTATGAAGGTGCTCCTTTAATATTTTTACTGCTTGATATTCAGGAGCTTGCTGCAGCCTCAGTCCTTGAATTTTCCTTTAACCCTTACATTGGAGCAAGAAAAGCACCCACTGACCTCAGTGAGAGTGTGGATGCAGGGACTCCTTCACTGGCCAAAAGAAGGATATAAAAGGTGGTCTTTTTGCTCACATGCTTCATATTGCTCTCAACTTGTACCATTATATACCTAAAGAAATGCCAGTTCTTGCAGACTGATGGATTTGAACATGCCAGCATTGCTAAACACTCTGTTTAGGATTTTTAAACGTTTAATTTGTAGTGATGGAGACTAAATTGAGAATTAAAACCATGCACATCAATCCCAAGGGAGTTTCCCTCTTCCCTCCCACTCCATCTGGAATGAAGAGGAGTTGGAATTATACATGAATTAATGAATAAATAATAGAGAGTCACACAAATAAATTACAGATGCAAGGATTTTTTTTTAAATCATCCACAAGTTAATATTTATTTATGTAACTTGCAGAATTCCAGCCAATGGCTGCATAAATATTAATTACTAATTAAAATTTAATAGCGAAGCAAAACCCCTGTATTTGCTAAATGTATGTATTAAAACCATCGTTATTTGTTTGGGCAATCAGGTTTGTTTGGGACTTTGGTCAAGCGGTGACAAGAATACAATTTTAGAGCAGGGGACATCCTGGATTAATCATGTTTTTTGCTTTGATTGCAATTGCTCAAAGAGGGGATGAATTAATTATTTTTTTCCATCCCATGAGGAGATTATAACAAATTTAAAAAGAGCCCTCAGCAAAACAAGGGCATTGCTGTACTCCCAGTTGTGCATCCCCGTTACATATTTGACGGATTTCCAATACAAAGAGGAGGAGGAGGAGGATGGCTTCTCAGCCACCAGTCTGCAGTGGCTGTCCCCATTTAGAGCAGCTGATTATCTGGCCTGTGGTGGCACTTTTCCATTTATGTGTCTCCTGGCAGCCCAAAGGCCCCCCTGCAGTCGCTGGTTTTGCAGGTTACCGTGAGTCATTTTGCATTAACGTCCCTGGGTATCGCTTTTTGGTGCACGTTGCTAAACCCACCTGGGAAGGAGGTTTACAGGGATGAGCTTTCCTCTTCTGCAAAAAAAGGGAGGTGTGAAATCTGGTGAGTCCTGGCAGTACCGTGGCTCAGATCTGAGGCTTCCCTGTGGTGTCTCGCACTGCTTCGCTGGTTGCTCTGGTTCTGCTGTTTTCTCTGTGTGTTGTCCTACTGCTCTGGGGAGCTCGTGAGGGTTTCTCAATGCTGTGGGTAAACCAGGCACTGACCCCTATGATCCAGGCTGGCTGTGACCTTCCAGGTTCCCAAGTGGCTCTTGTTGGTGCCTTGCCAGGATTTGGGGTCCCTAAGCTGTCACTCCCTTGGGCTCAGGAGAGGGAAGCAGGTGAAGCAGCTCTGACTGCCAGAGACCTGTGACTGAACACAGGCTGGTGGTACAGCAGGGAAAGGGGTGATTTCGCTGGGCTGGGGCTTCAGCAGCACTTGAACTCAGGTGGTGTAACATGAGGTGAAATTGCCTCGTGGTGCCGCAAACATCTGAGGGGTAAATTGTCCTAAGACTCTCTGAGAACTGAACGCGCTATGGGTAAAAGGTGGTTTATAGGTATCTATGAAGTTTCAAAGGAAAAAAATTCCAGCCAAAAAGGAAGTGCTGGAATTCTGTGTAATCTCATGCAAAGAGCTGGTGGTAGTGCCTGTGGTGCATCCCTGCTCTGGGGGCATCAGGGAGGTGCAGTTGCCCTGTGGTTTGGGTTTGGATTTGTACTTTGCAGTTTTCTTATTTTAAGCCAGAAATTATGGACTGGAGTTTGAAGACTCAGGGCTTTAACAAGAATGAGGAGCAGATAAAACATTTATTGCAGTGCTTTTTAATTTGTCCTCATTTAATTACAGGGACACTACTGATTAAAGAATTTATTAAGCAATTTTCTTACCCACTTTGAGATTGATGGAGCATACAAAGACATGAGTTGATTAAACCCAGACAGGTTTCACCCAACTTTCTGAAATTAGGAATCTCTAAGGTCTGAAAAGACAAGCACATGACTCAGGGTTCTATGCAGTAGCCCCAAGTACCGCCCCAGTGAACTCTCCTGGATCCTGTGTGCTCTTTGCTTCAATAATAGTGGATGGCCACTGAGCATGTCCTTTTTAAGCAGAAGGAAGAAACAGAAACAGGAAACAAATTAAGCTGGTTACAAGCACAATAAAACAAAGCGCACAAATTTAAATGTAAAACACTGAAAATGTACCAGAAGTAATAAAGACAAACCAGTGATAAGAGTCCGAGCTGAAGCCCTGGTTAATTCTGTACTGCAAAGATATAAAAGAAAATCAATATTAAAAAATTGGGACCTTTATCTCAGAACCTGTTAAATGGTGTATGCCACAATTTAAAAGAAATTACTTGGGAGCTAGAAGTGCAGCAAAGAAACATCTGAATAATTGACATTTAAAGAATTAACATAAAATTATTCCAAGATAGTGAGGAAAGTAGTCAAGCAATCTTCTAATGCACATGTAAAACCAGGCAGCTTTTACAGTGCACCCTCAACCTTAAATGCATCTGCTTAACCATTAGCCTCGTGTCCCAGCTCTCCATAGGCAATGTAAGCATTCACTAATGCCTGGACCAGCCTGTTTAGATCAGGGCTTTTTTGTCTTGCCCTTGACCTCACCATTAGGTAATGAAATGATAGGCAAACGTGGGGCTTGCTCTATCTCTGCTCCTCCTCATACCATGGGCAAAAGTCCTGATGGACAGTGAATTAAATCAGCATCCCCCGAGGAAGCTATTGCTCCTTTGGAAAATGGATTTCTCTGTCAGTTGTTGCCATCAACAAATACAAGATGTTGTGGTATTGCCATGCATCCTTCATTGATCAAATGTTTATTTCAGTATGGTGCTCCCCTTTTAATGGAGCGTCACAGATGTTCATTAAACAAACACTCATCATTTAAGCAAGATAAAATCTGTCCTTGATTTCTTCTCAGTTAACTCTTCTTTCTACAGCTACTGCAGGTAAAAGTCAGGAGACAATACTAATGTTGGTTGCAAAATTCAAAATATTTTGGTGTTTTAATGACTATGCAGTGATCTTGTGTTGGATTTTGGACTCCCCAGGCAGTTTTGGACTGGCACAGCCCAACAAGGACCTTTGAACAGACAGTAAGTGGAGGTGCCCTAGTGCAATGACACACTGATGGCCCAGCTGATGCCTGTGCAGCCAGGCGTTGCCTGGGTGCTCACAGACCAAGCCCTCCATCCTTCAGACAGTGAAATTAAGGTTCTTTCTTTACTCTGTGATTCCCAGCAAGGCTTAGAGCAACGGGCCACAGCACTGCCAGCTTCTGCTGTCTCCTTTCCTGCGTGAACGAGGAGCAGTTGGCTCTGGCCGACACAGGCTGTCCTGGGAACACAGGAGAGGAACTTCTTTTAGCTGCTTTGATCAGCCCGGAAGAGGTTTTGTCCCTCACTCAGATGAAGATTCCCAAGTGTCTGAGGCTTCACATCCATGAGATCTTCTCTCTCTTTAATGAAATATACACATACACCTAGATCCTGTCCCACAGCTGCTGAGCTGGCGTTTTGCTGTGTGGCGGGGCAGGCAGCACAACATCTGCACGGAGCATACCCAAGAGTCAGCTCCTGACATTGGGGATTCAGGCTATCTGCAAACTCTGGCATGCCTCGAAGACTCTTTTACACAGGCTTTACATTCCCAGAGTTATCTTCAGAATGAGTAGGATGTCACTAGCCAGGAGATGGGGAGTTTATAATAGATCTGTGGAGCAAGGCTGAAAGCTGATTGACATGAACCCAGCACCCAGTCATGCCTGAACCAGTGTCCCTCTCTCACATGGTTTGTGTGGCTTCTCTATGGGCTCAGCCTTAGCATTTGGGAAATATCACCTCTCTTTCCTCTGCTTGTCCTTGTATTTTCCGTGACAGTTTCAGGAGCTTGCATTTTTTTTGAGAACTTACAGTTCTATGAAATGTAAACTTGGCTCCCTCCTGGGTTTAGAGGCTACCATGAGAAGACCTATATGCAGTGGCAGGATTGCAGATGCCCTGTTTCTGTGAGAAACCAGGCTAAAAAGGAAGTCAGGAGCACAGGGAGCCCTAGAGGAGTCAGGAAAAGTCCCACAGTTTTGCTTATGTGTGGAAGAGTGTTAAAGTCTGGAAAGAGGCACATGCCTGGAGCCTGGATATGTGTGCCCTGCTGTAAGCTGGGGCTGCACTGAAAAGCCCCTTGCAAAGCCCAGACACAGTTCTGGTGTGAGGGATGGGGCTGGAGAATCCCAAACCACGAGCACTGTACTCTATTTTCCATTTCTTAAAACTCAGATAACATAATCAAGGACGTTCATACCAATATTTTTGTCTGCTTCCATTTCCTTTTTTTTTCCATCTGCAATTGTGATACATATTCAGGGCTATTTTTCCCAAGCATGAGATTTTTCTCCCCTTTTTTCCCTTTTTATACGTACAGTTTCTCTAACGATATTTTAAAACAAGATGGATTCATCCATGTCTTCAGTTTTACTCCATTTTACTTGAAGTTTTGTGAGTGCTAGTTCTCTGTTTCACAGTATAGCCAACTTAGGGGCTGGGATGTGTTAATTATTCAATGATTTAAATGAAATATCAAAGGAGTTTTTATTGATTTGCATATAAAAGTTATGAAACCAAATATATGGCACAACAGACAAATTAGTAGGCCATAAAAAGCATGAGTGAATTACTGTTTTATTAAAGCTTTAAGATAACATGCTGTAGTATCTGAAAAGAAAGGTCAAAAGGAAAAAAAAAGGGAAAATTTAAATGTGTGCACATTAATGGACTGGGGAATGTGGCTTTACTAATAACTTCTGTGCATAAAAATTTATATTTTTCAACACAGCAATCATTTCTTTCACCCTGTTGGGTATTTTAAATGTGCTCCTGTGTATATAATATTAATTTAGTCATAAAATAAAAGGCAGTAATTCAGACAGTAGCCCGTGTGAGCTATTAAATTCAAAGTACCGTGTGAAGTATTTGTGGTTATGGTTCCTTGCAGTTCTGTATGAGACACAAACAAAACACTCCTGACAAGATGAAAGTGTTTGCTTTCAACATACCTGTCTGTGCTCAGTTCGGGTTCCTGCATTTCCTTATTGAGACCTGACACCATGTCTGATTAGGTAGTTTGAGTATAAACTATAAGAATGTTCCTTGGGAAAAAAAAGCCACAAAAGGAGAATTTGTGCAATAGACAAGCTTTTAAAGGGGAAATGTGCATTCTATGAGTCTATATAAACTAGCTAATGTTACAGTTCAGTTCTTTTTATGCCAGACCATCGAACTTTGTTGCCTTTGGAGGTGAAAAGATGTTTTCACATGCCCTGCTCATTCACTAATGTGGGGCTGAAAGTTAACCAACAGCAAATGGGCTTGACTGTGAGGCCAGTGAGCTGTGTAAAAGATTTCTGTGTTGTCTCTCTCGGAAAAGCTCGAAGTGAATATTCCATCCACTGCAGAAGCAAATTAATACACAGCAATTAATCAAAATTCTTCTCACTTGCTTTCCCTGTGCACGTACTCTTGCATTAAGCCTTGGAGTGCCTGGTTGCTCTCCTGTTAAATGTGTCTGTGCTAAGACCCGACACAAGCACTTCTCAGCAAGAAGAAATTAAGCCCAGACTCGGGATGAATCCTTCAGAGGCTTGGCTCAGTGCCTGCAGCTCATCTCATGTGTCAGTGTCCAGCCCTCAAAGGAACTGGTGCAAACACTCAGAGACTCCTGGTAAAACCATCTTTATGGATTCTCTCTATATTAGGATGTATCACCACTCAGCATTTCAAAGCCATCTCTCACCTTTTTAATATGAGTGTCTTGGAGAGAGATTTCATCCTTGCCTCCCTTCCACCCTGCCCTCCCACCTCTTTTTACGGACAATCCAAATCTGCTGCTGGGAATAGCCCCTGATACGGTGGAGTTTGCAAGGAAAAATAAGATTTCCATGGATCCTGCTTCCTGCAACACATGCAACTCAGAGGCCACACAGCAGAGTGTCCTCTAAAGCAATGTCTAGACAAAGTGCAGTCGTGTGGGGCAGAGAACGTGCATTTGCCACAGCTGAGACACAGCAGCAGTTGCTTACACAGCATCTCAGGTCCACAGTTCCCCAAAATAACTGTGTGGTATAAATCAAAGACAGCCAGTAAAGCAGTAAGAATTACTTTCTTCCTCCAGCACTTCCCCTTGCCATCTAAGGGCAGTTTAAATGCAGTTGGTGAGTTCAGTGCATGCTTCGCATGTTTCATTCCTAGTCAAGGCACAGCTGCGTAAAGAGGTTGATGGCTCCTGTTTGCTTCCTTCCCTCTCCGTCTGCTGGCTGTAGGGGATGAGTGGGCTCCTGCAGGTGCCACAGCAGGATGGATAATGGGTGACCTTCCTTGTAGCCTCAGAAAAACCCCAGCCATGTGTCTCAGTCTTCCACGGCCGTAGCCTGGGCTGGTGGCTTGGCCCAGGATCCTTGTGGTGGTGCCAGCCCAGCTCCAGCTCCTCTGTGGTGCCCCAGGCTTACTCTGAAAGCCTCTGCTCTGCGCTGCCTGGGGGTCTTGGGGTCTCTTGGACCAGCCTGCATCTGACATCATAGCTGTCTTCAGTGTCCCCTGCACCTCGCTGTCACCCTCACGGATACCAAATTGTCTTGCAGGTTGTGAGAGATGCTTCCATCCAAATTCATCCCTCTTGTAAATCAGACAGTGGAAGGATGGCTATCCATGACAGAACACTGGAATTCCTCAGCCAGCAGTCTTCTCAGACAATAGATCCTGTTTGTCCTGAGACTACCATCCTGTAGAGAAGCATGGGAGAGCCATTACCAGCATGCTGTAGGTGGTCTTAGGGTAGTTGTTTTAGGTATTTGTTGGCTTCAGTGCGGAAGAGATCACAGGTTGGCAGGGGAAATAGCTGCAGGCCACCCCCATACCTCAAATGAAGGGTTAATTTGCCGCCAGGAGAGAGATGTGTGTGGGCAGGCACAGCATCCCCACATCTGCGGTGAGTCAGACACCCCAGAGATTCAGCCGGCAGACATGAAAGGGAGAAGTAGGTCAGGGCAGACAAAGACACCGAGGGATCCATCTGCCGGATCAGACGAACGGGGAGGCGGCAGCGGAGAGGGGATCTGACCTCCTGCGTGCTGATATGCAGAGCAGTGGGGAGAGCATTCATCATCCCCCTGCCTGGCAGAGGGGTGACGGTCAGGACTGGCAGCTGGAAAGGCAGGTAGCTGGTGAGAGGCAGGCGCGTGGTCGGGCTCCACCTGGACAAACAGCCAGAAAAGACTGCGAAGCGATGGGGAGTCCTTTAATTACGTGCTTGCTGCATCAATTAGTAAAGTCAATGGCACTGGGCTGTCTAGTTTAATTGGCAGAGCCAGGGAGGAGGTCATCTGACATGGGCACCCTCAGCCTCTCTGGGGACAAGGCAAACCCAAATGGCCCTGAAGTCCCAGGAGGGGAGCCACAGCACAGCCTCTGCCTTCCCACTGCTGCCTCAGTGCACTGAGCAGCATCTTGTGCTGGGAGCAGGTGAACTCCGTGCAGGTCTTGGCCATGAGCTCTGGAAAGGCTCGCCTGAAGCTGTGAATTTGCACAGAGTGAAATAGGGGATTTAAAAACCAAGGCTCCAGAAGGGAAAGGTCAGTCTTTTAAACAAAAGGCGTTTCCCTTTCCCCAGCAATGTTAATGCAACTGTACGTTGCTGTATCACTGATTTATTTATTTTCTCTGCCTTTTTTGCCTTTTTGGCAGACTTGGGGTATTCCAAGCTTCAAATAATGATATACTTCTCCCTGCCTCTCAACCTGACCTTTATTTCCCAGCCTGTTCAAGTGCTAACCACCAGTGCTGGTCCAAAACGATGTGTCTGGTCCTGATGACTGCATCTTGCTCAAAGTGGATTTGGGGGAGCCAGATAAGAAAACAATAGCCAAGGACTATTTTGAGAAATGCATCCACCTAACTACAGTGCTGGTCTAGGTCCAGCTCAAGCCAAGCTTGGAAGAAACTAACATCTGTAGTCTGTACACAAATACGACTATGACTTCTTTATCTTACTCCACAAATAGTGGACAGCCCAGGGCCTGTTGAGCTCTCCTGCACAGGAGCAGAGTGTGTTCCAGGATTTCCTCTTGAGTAGGGACATCTTTCAAAGTGCCTTCCTGAGGCTGAGAGATTCCTTATCACATCAGATGCTCAGTAAGTGAACTGGGAATATGTGCACTGAAAGTTTGAAACCTTAACTGATAAAAAGGATAGCCTGTGCTCATATAATCCTTTAGACATAAACTGTTGATGAAGTATGGATCCAGCTGCACACAAACTCTCCTTTGAGAAGGTGTTTGGAACATAAGGGGGTCCTTTCTGAATCTCATGATGTGATGGAAGTACACAACAGTTTTGTCTGACCCTGTCCTCTATGCAGTAAATACTCAACTCTACCTTGCCATCAAATTTTGTTAACCCCCTGTTGCATTTACCATTGAACTTTCTTTACTCACTGTTTTATATCAATAAAATATGTTCTTGCTTCTCTCCTGAGAGTAAGGTGCATGATTCCACCCACAACAAAAAGGAAGCAGATACTTCTCTGTGGAGGACACAGCCTCTGAGGTTTGTCAGTGCTCAGCAAAGTGAAGATGAGTCAGGTCTGAAACAGGTGCACATCATTTCAGGCCAGTTATGTTCCTGTGGAGATGTTCTCAGTCAGTCTCCAAGTGACATATTTTCTTGCCACTTCATTTTCTTCCCACTTCATTTTCTTCACAGGATTAAAGTCATTCTTGCTGTGGATCTGTCGTGATTCTCCTGGCTGCCCCCAGAGCCATTGCCGTAAGTTGCAGGAAGGAGGTGTGGTTGCTTTAGGCATGTTTGAGCCTGTACCTTCAGCAAGCTCCCAGACAGCTAGGGAGTGATGTATAATTATATTCTCCTGTCTGGGGTATGCTAGAAACCAGCAGAGGCATTTGAATGGTCCCAGTGGCAGGATGGGTGAGAGTTTGGTGCAGGAGTCAGGACGGCTGGAAGAGCCAGGAAGAAAGCAGGGGCTGTTTGAGGGGCTGCCCATCAGACAGAGCGGCCCAGACACAGCAGTGGGGTCAAGTGCAAGCCTGGCATCGAGGAGTAAATAATTGTCAGGAGATCATAGCAGAAAAGTGACAAATAGGCGAATGTGTCTTTCGAGAACCCTGCCTACGTGGAACGGGGATTAAATCAGAGAGAAAGGAGTTGCTAGCCTTGTCTTGTGTCCAGTGGGGAAGGGGAGATGAGACTGGGAGGTTAGGAAGGAGATCAAGATAATTTCTTCATCCCTGGATCACGAAGTTTAACTAGAAATCCTTTAAAAACCTTTTTCAGAGTTCAAGTCCACTGGTGATTTCTGCCTCTTCTGTGAAACTCTCACTCTGTCACTTTGGATAAATTACCATAAAAAGATCATGTTGGTGGAAAATTTCAGCCTATGTAGAAATGCTCAATGGTAAAGTAGAACAAGAAAACAGATTGCCAGTATCAATCAGTGTGCACCCAAAATTTTGCAGATCCATAAAGGATCTATCCACCCATCTGACTGTGGGCTTTTGGCAACAATAACAGTTTGTCTTGATTCTGTGACTTCATTTTGTGTACATTATGTTTGATAGTACCAGAGCAAAAACAGTGTAAAATTCATCTTCTCCCACCTGAGAAGCTCTAGTTGCCCATTTCATGTAGATTTAAAATGATGGCGTGCAATCAGCACAGTGAAGAATGCTTTGAAAACCCATCACCCCGAAGTGTGGATCTCTTTAAGTAAGACAGTGAAAATAAAAGCATATTTTCTAGGTGCTGAGACCTCTCAGGAGAGCAAACTGTAGCAGCAGTGGATGGAAGGCAGCTCACTTCAACGCGAGTGGAGTGAGGTTGGTGTCTGGTGCTCTGCAAAATCCTGACCAAAGAAGATGGAAATATCAACATATCCTCTTGCAGCAGCAGGAACCAGTATAGATACCCTTGCAGAATAGAGAAAAGGGCAGGTTTGCTGAGGGATGCTGGATTTATGGCTCCAGAAGGGGATGGTGATGTTCTTGGGGCTGGGTTGTTGTGATGCTCCTTCGGTGTTCACTCTGTGTGTGCCAGCACAGCAGCACCCGACTGGGGCTGATGGAAACTGTTTTCAACATCTCCATGCACAAAAAAGAGTAGCACTGCTCTGCAGGATGCCAGAAGAACCATAGAAGAAATGCCTGTTTCCTATCCCTCCCCAAGGTACTGAGCTTGCTGCTTTGTGTAAAAAAAAATTTTAAAAGAGCCAAAATTTGCCAGCGGTTGCATAAAACTCCCCGCTCTGCTTGGAGCCAACTCATCCAATCTTGTGTTGTGCAGCTTTCTCTGAGGGTGCTCAGCTACTGGGGTGACAAGTGTACTCTCTGGGGCTGGCTGGAGATGGTGGGGAGGGCTGTGCTGGGCTGGGAGCGTCACACCGCTCGCAGCTCTTGGGTAACCACATCACACAGTCCCATCTCGCATCTGCATAATCCATCACTTTTAAAGACGTTTCCTTATATGGGTTAATATAAAATGTTGCTCATTGTGTCAGCCAGCAGGAGGTTTCATAGGTCCTTTAGGCAACTTAAACAGTGATTAATCAAAAAAAAGCCTCCACCTTCTTCGTGCTGTTAATGCTGTTGTTAGGTTGCAGGCAGAATAATTTATGGCATTTTCTGATCCTGTTAGCTAGGATGTCTGATTAATTTTGGCTCTGGGATTAAGTCAGCAAAAGAAATTTGACTTCCACAAGCAAGTGATATATATCATCCACCCGAGTGCGGGAGGGACACAACACTATCTTTCTGCCAGTGCTTTCATAGTGTCCTCGACTATAGCCAGGAGGTGGCATTATGTACTCATTTTATTACTGCTGCTGGCTGGGGACTGAACTGGTTTTAAAGCCCAGGACATGGTCAGCTTCTTGATCTTGACATGGAGCACTACCATGAGATGCTGGAGACCCTGCCCCTGCTCCCCAACATGGACTACAATGTGCAAATCGGCACGTTTCTCATCCTTTTTCCTTCTGGATAATTCAGAAAATGACATATCAATTACTTATTACCGAGAATTTTGCTTTTTACATATTTTTCATTCTTGGTACTCAGGTGGCGTTTTGATGCTTGTTTCATTTTGTCTTACTGTTTAAATCTTGTCTGTACTTCTTGGAGCTAGAGAGCAAAGTTGGGGGATAATACAAAATATTCAGTTTATCTCTGTTTTTCTTTCATATAGAGAGCTTTTCTTTCATTTTGCTTTTTTCCTTATTATAGAACCCTTTATCAAGCAGGCAAGAGATCCTTTAGTAGCTCAGGGAATTTGTCAGCTGATGAAACAATCTTGTATAGGTGGGTTTCTAGGAGATTATTTAAGCCACCCTCAAGGACAGATATTACAGGAATGCCTTCATCTAAGAGCATCTGGTCTTTTTAGGTGGGATCCTTGCTGTGGGAGGCCTGGCAGTAGCCATGCTGCTCTCCATGGGTGCAAACAAGGCACGGCCATGCAAAACACCACCCTCCTTTCCCTTTCCATGCCAGTCACCTCCATTCCTTCATTTTGTGTAGCAATGTGCAGTTCATAGACTAAATATCTCTTCATTTCTGCAGAATGAAACAAAAGGGGGAAAGGTCAGACAGACCTAAGGTTGCTGCAATTGATTCCACCTTTTGATGGAAAGTTCAGGAAGAAATCTCTGCCCCACCTTGGCCCTGCAGTCTCTAAGGAAAGGCAATTCCACATCACAGCTGGGGGTGTGACTGCAGCCTGGACAAAAGCAGCAGAGATCTGGATCCGAAACTGTCAGGAGGTCACTACTGAGAGGTGACTGTAACCCTAAGATGCTGCAGTTTATATTCTTGCTCCATTAACTCTGAAAACAGACTTCAGAGACAAGAGTTTTCTCTACCTGGCTTATAAATCATACCAGTAAAAATGCACTGGGATTTGCTTGTGCATAGCAGGGAGCTCTGCAAGTAAAATTAACCCTCTGAATGAGAACTGAGGTGAGCGTGAAGCAGATACTGGGCACTTACGTGAGGCTGCTCAAGTTTTGGACTGGGTTTGTGGAAGCCCAAGAGTGAATACTGGGCACCTTGAGCTTCAGATATTGATCTTGTCCCCAGCCAGACCCAGCCAGCTGGTGGGATGAGACCAGCCCCAGCCTGGAAGCTGTTACAGGTGTATCAATGCTGGACCATCCACTTTGCTTACCAGCAACCAGTGATGTGCAGCAGCTTCCAAGCCTCAGGCTGGGCTTACACCAACCTGCTCGGAGTGGTGGAGCTTAACAGTTTTTGTACACAAAGATTTCCTCTGCCTTAATCTCTGAAAAGAGTTCTACCTTCTGCATAACCCAGGCAATCCTACTGGGTGTATGTGGCTCGAAGCTGTGCCTGTGCAAGTCTCTGGTGCACACAAGCTTTGTGTGGCACTGTGTGACAGGGTCACGGTGGCTCTGCAAGAGTGAACTGGGTCACCTCCTCACTCATGCATCAGCAGCAAAATTGGGAGCTCAGTGGTGGTGGCAGGACGTTTATCAGAAGTGATGAATGGCAGGGGGGATTTTCATCTCTTTGATTAATTTTGCGGGGCTGACAGTTAGAAAGATCACATCTTGGCTCCTGCGCCAGGAGGTTTGAGTAAAGGAGTCCTTGGGAGATCTGGATGAACTAACTTTACTTCTGTAATCCCAAAACCTCGAGCCCTCACAGCTCCTGCATGCCTGTGGGTGGGAAGTGCTGGTGGGCTTGGGGAAACAACACTTGTGCTGTCAGGCTGGGAAGAAAAATAGTGATGAGTCTGAAGGCATTGCCTTTGTAAAGGAAACACCGAGGCAGGAACAATCCATTTTGCTTAGAGTAAGAATATCCCTTTCTTCTGTGGATGTTTGGAAAATAAAGGCAGGATGAGTTTGACCTCTGTTTTGTTTGATATATCCTGATTTGAGAGATGGAGGTCTGCAATCCAGGGGCTGCTGTGGCTGTGCCATGGCTGGGGAGGAGGGAGTTGGACTGCAGCAGCTGGAGAGTGTCAAAAGTGCCACAAGGGGCATGAACCTTCCCAGACAGAGGCTCAGGGTGAGAGTTTTAAGCAGGTGGAACTTTCCTTTGTTCATCACCTCTTCCTTGCTGCCTTGATTCACTCATTCTCCTCACCTATCCCCCCAACATTGCTCCTGAGCATCTCTGTCCTCAGTGACCTGGGTCATCTACAGAGGACAATTCCTTGCTTTTCCTTCTGCCAAAACCAGTTATTCCTCATTCAGCTAATTCCTCTCTCACCCTCATGCCCTCCTCTACAGCCACAGTAAGGATCTGGATACCTCTTCTTGAGATAGCTACCTACAGCCTGAGTCTGAACATTTTTTTATTATGGTAATGGAAATCTAATGTTGCTTCACTGCTCAAGGGAAACTAGTTCCTGCCTCCTCTTACAATATTGTAATCTATTTCCTCATGTTCCAAGGGTGTAAGATGTGATAGTTCAGATGGGACCATGAACTCAACAGATGAAAGAGCCTTCAGCAGTTCCACGAACACAGAATATTTTTCTTGCTTTTATTGTTATAAACAATGTAGCATGCTAAATAAAAGGAGGGAATATACTGATTTTTTTCGCAGTCCCGTGGTATGCTCTAGTCTCCCTAGGGGTCTTCAGATACTGAGTGATCTTGCACTTAATCTGTTATTAGACTGTGGAGACCCAGGCACAAATCCTAAAGAGGGCAGCAGAATCAAACCCAGACCTCTGCCTATGGCCGGCTGAAGCAGTGCTGGTGCTGCTGAAGCAATGCTGGTGCTGCTAATTGAATGTGCTTTATGTACAGGAGCAGTTCAGCACACACCCCCAGAACACGCTGCACATCGTTTGGTGATATACAAACCGATTGGGACAATTTACAATGGTGATTTTTCCACTGACGGGTAAATTAATGCTCTCTATTATAGGCATTTAATCAATGCCAGCTCCCTAAGTCTCTAAACAGGCCACCAAGATAGAAGATTGATTGGTCTGAATGCATCATGTATAAAACAGGGATACTTCATAAGAGCATAAATGAGGTGTTTGTTTCCCAAAGCCGCGAAGACAGCTCTGTGGTGAGGAGTGCTGACAGCCACTTGCTCAGACACAGGGAAGGGACAAGACCTGGGTTTCATGTGGGTGTTCTGTCTGTGTTTCTGCTTGGGTTTGCTTCAAGGCAAGGCTGAAATTACTTAGACATGGGGAGGAAGATCCTTCCAGGTCTGTACATGGGCAAGGCTATTTGCCTGGAAGGGATCCTGGTGACCCCTGCACTGCCTGTGTGGCTTCTGGTGATGCTGCCGACTTTTGCAGAAAAATTTGCAGTTAATTACAAAGCACTGAAATTTGGCTTCATACTTACACAAGTGGCCAAAACTTCAGAGGTGTTGGTCCCCCACAACATCCCCTTTTTAATGTTATTTTTCATTTTATTCTGAGCAATATAATGACTTGATTTTTAGCTCAGCCAAGAGGCTTAGCCTCATTTCTAAGCTGTGGTTTGGACACTCAGGGGTTGTGGGTGGAAAGGATGTTTCTGGGACCATGGGAATCCAGGGTCTGCCTGAGGGTGTCAGTGCTCTTAACTGGCACAAATCTAAAATGAAATATATGAACACAGGTCCCCCTAAAAGATGTATAAAGTGTCTAATTGTATCTCATGTGATAAATGGGTTAAAGCACACAGAGGGTCAGGTTGCATTACTTCTAACCTTTGCAAAGTCATCAAGCTGAGGTAGAGAGCACTGATTTGGTTTGCAAACTGAGACCCATCATCCAAAATCAATGGGATAAAGTATACCTTTTATTAATATGGCTAAACACCTCTAGTTACATAAGCTAAAGGGGAACTCAAAAAGTGATGGTCATTCTGTCAGGATCCTGAACCCCAATTGGCTGTGAAAGCCGGTGAGGCCAGGGAGGCTCAGACACTTAAACCTTAATCGTGCTTAAAATGGGATTTAAGTGTCCATGTGCCTTAGAATTACGCTTCCTCTGGCTTCTGGCAGGTCTGTGAGATTGTGATTAGAAAATCAGTCTAACTTCACAGCTGGAAAGATCATCACCCTATTCCTCCCAAGTGGATGGCCAGGGCCACTCTCTCATTCTGCATTTCTGATGGAAAGACAGAGAGCTCAATAAATAAAATCTAGCATATTGAAACTTCATTACTTTACATCCGCAGAGTATTTTGTGTATACTACTGAAAAAGGCATGAAACATGTTGTAATGTTTCTGGGGTAGCAGGGAAGCAGTAGTATCCTTTTAATATATTCTGACTATTTGTGCAGTGCTCCAGAGTTCAGCCCAGGGATCAGTGCAGGTTTTTATCCTCAGTCCTGAAGAGTTCTGCTTTGTGAGCTGGTTTATCTTCTCAATAAGACACATGAGAGTATCATTTACAGCCCAGTAAATTCACACTTCCCCCATTTGGTGGCACACGGCCTTTGGGCTCCCGGTTAAAAACACAAAAGCGTGAGGTGCTGTGCTGTAACTCATGCTCTTTCACAGCTTGTGGATTAATTACAAAGCACTAAAAATGTGAAATAACAAAAATAATAACTGTAATAAACCAATGAAGTGAAATATATTTTGCTGAAATTAAAAAAGTCACTGTCCAGGCTGAGAAATCCAAACATCAACCTCTGTGTGGGGACTAATTACAGTGTGAGGTATGTGATGGTAACGATGACTTCTGCTGTACTGCCCTGCTTCTGAGATCAGACCTTAGTTGTATGAGGAATACATCCTTATGTTTGCATAACACTTCCAACAGATTTGTCTCTGTGAAAAACTGAAATTCCACACTGCTGTGGGATATTGGCCCAGTTGGATTGGACTTCAGTGGTCCCTGTGGGCCCCTTCCCTCTCAGGATATTCTAGGATTCTAG
>VYZQ01006123.1:7819-30263 GCA_013400655.1 Mystacornis crossleyi | reverse complement strand
CCCGCCCCGCAGCCCCGGCGTGGGGAACGCCGCCGCCCCTCGCTGAGCCCCGCCGGAGCTGGTCGCGAGTGGGGCGCCCACGCGGGGCGCGGCGCGCCCGGCGTAGGGAGGCGAAGCCCGGCCCCGCAGCCTCGGGTCTTGTGTTGTGGGTTTCGTGGGGTTTTTTATAATTTGTTCCGGAAGATGGATACGTTTCTTCTCGCCTGGGGATTTCTAGGGCTGTGCTTGCCCGGCTCTGGAGGCACGGCGGAGACAGGTAAGGCGCCTTCAGGGACGAAGGATGTCCCCGTCCGCCCAACTTTCGGGTTCCCGGGCGCGGTCCCGGTCTCACGTATAGATGCTTTACGTGGGAATAAATTTAGGGAATACCGGAGCGATCGGCCGCGCCACGCAGCTTTCGCAGCACGGGGTTTGGAGGGGCTCATGCGTGCGGCGGGGCGGGGATGGCGCACCCCCGGCAAGGAGCGCAGCGGCTGCAGCGCGAGAAGGGGCGAGGGGACGGAGCCGCATGGGAAAGTTTCATGCTGGTTTTTTGGGGAGCTGCGGGAAAGGGAGGGGAAGCGGTAGGGACCAGCCACATGCCAGACACCCGCATCCGAATGCCCGCGGCCCCGCGCCGGCTGCAACCTCGGGAAACTTTGGGTGAGAAATTAAAATCATCTGGCGGGAGCAGGCAGCCGGGGCCGTGCAGGGCTGGCAGCGGGCGAAGCTTAGCGGCGGCGCCCTCAGGAAAGGCTGCGCGCGGTGCGTGCGGGACCTGCACGCACTTTGCAAACGCCGGGCTGTCCCGGGACAAGGCGGGTTCATGGCAGGTATTGGGACGCGAGTGTGTTTTTCTGTTCCTCGCCGAAGAGCTAGTCTGGACTGTCAGGAGGTGCTGAGATGAAACCCGTCTTTGCGTTGCTTCGGCATGGGAACAGGAGTTGGGACAGGCTGAGGCTGGGCCCTGTGCTCCCCGGCCACTGGCTTTGAGTATTGTTAATGGGGGCAACAGGGTCCCGGTCTGGAATAGTCTCTGAAGGAAAAGGATATGCCGTCCAGTGGTCTCTCGGGGCTCCTTCGGCGCTCCGGAGCTGCCTGGCAGGACGGTAGTGCCAAGCCAGCAGCTGCTGAGCTGTGGGTTTGCCTTCCCGTTAGTCGGGGCCTCGGGACATGGCTCAGGGCCCTGAGCTGCGGTCTGACCCGAGCAGTGGTAGATGATGGCAGAGTGCATTCTGCCTTCTCCTGCCTCTGCCTTCTCCTGCCCCGGAGCTTCGTGGCCACCCAGCTTCCCCTTGAAGGAAGTGAGAGAATCTCTGCTGCCTGAGAAAATCCCTCTCTTTTGCAGAGCGAAGCACAGACATTCCCGATAAACATTCAGATGCTGGTTGGTATCACCTCCTTCCTTGTGGTTATAAAGGAAAGAAAGAAAAATCCCATCTTTTGTTCAAGTAGGAAAACGAATAGGCACTTGATGAGATGAAGAGTAAGGGCAGTGTCCTGAGAGGCCCTTGCTGAGTGCAACCATCTTTTCAGATGATCCCTGTTGCAGAAGTAGGGTCTGATCTCCTGGAGTGGGTTTTGTGCTGTGGCAGATCGGGCTGTAACCTGAGGCTGGCTCCTGAGGGTGCACTGGCCAGCCTGGTTGTGATCCCTGTGGCTGCTGAGCCTGCGTGTGTGCCTGTGTCCATGCGTGCACCTCCTTCTATCTTGAAGTGAGCTCGGCACCAGGACTGTTACCTAGGAAGAGGTTGGTGAGCAAACCGTGTCTCTCGGGCCATTCAGTCGATGTAAGCGGTGTTTATTTGAATGCGGGGTTTTCCCGGCTAAGCAGAGCATCACATGGTGTTGGAACCAGCAAGGAAGTTGTCTCTGTGGCCGGCACCAGCCGTGGTTTGCCGAGATGATGATGTGCGGCTGCAAACCCGGTTAAATGACTTTATTGCCAGCACAGCGAGCAAAGGTACGGGGTAATGGGACGCAAACCTCGATCAGGCTACACTCAGCTCCAGTAAATTAGCCAGCCTAGTAAGGAAAACATGCCAGAGGTAGATGGATTTATGTTTCAGTCTGGTGTATCTGAAAGCCTTCCCCCATTATGAAAGTCCCTCTTTAGGTTCCCTAAGGGAGGTTAGTAGAGAGGGGAGACGTTTTTAATAGACAATAATATGATAATCCATGTGAAAAAAAAACCTCATGCAATATTTCTACAGTAAGAGATAAACAGTGCAGCTGCCAATTTGTATGTAGCCAAGCAAACCCTGAGACAACCATGGAGGAGAGTGGGTGGGAGACCCGTGAAGATACATCTGAAGGTTGGATGGCTGTGTGTTTGTCATTTTCCTGTAAAAAGCAATGAAGTAAGAAAGTAACAGATTTGAGTGACCGAAGTACTGAGACATTTAGATGATGTTTATGCAGCTCTGAGCAAAGCTCACTCTGAAGCCTTCCGAATAGTTTATTTAAAAGCTATTATTTTTAGTAGTGACTTAGGAGATGTAGCAAGGTGGGGAGGGGGACCAAAACAAATTGCTGCCAAGCAAGCACACGGCCACACATACAAACATGCACACACACACACCCACGCGAGCACTGAGTGTAGTGCCTTATGCCCGTGTTAACTCAGCTCTTACTGGAAACAAAAGCTTTTTTAGACTAGGAATCACATAGTTGTCAGAGCATCACTGAAAACCACTGATACAAGCTCGATGTGGGGGCCTGACCCAGGTTAGGATGCTGCATTTTGTTTTCCTAGTTTTACTGCTACAGAAAATCATGGTGTGTGGTGCCTGGAGTGACAGGCATGCATATTGGTCCCAGAGGGCTCTATGGAGGTGCTTCCCATTTCCCTGCCTTGCCCCTTCTGCCCCCCCCCCCCATACTTCTTCCCAGTATCTACTCTGTGTTTGGTACCTTGTGCGTGGCGTTAGAAGGTTAAAAAGAGAAACCACTCCACTTTGCTGGGCTGGAGAAGGCAGCGCTTCCTGTCCCAGCAGCTGGTCCCGGCAGGCGGGTGGGTTGGTTTCCTAGCAGAAACCTCCAGTGCTGCCAGGCACCAGGACATGGTGGCCTTGTACTGCAGATAGCTTGAGAGGAGAAAGCATCCTTCATGGGGTTTAGGAAGCTGTCAGGTTCAGATAAGGCTGGGATCCTATCCTGTGGGACCCCCAGTTGTATTAATAAGGAAAAATTAATTTTTAAGCACTGGGATTGCTGCCAAATTATATGACCTCTGACAGACCAGCTGTGCTAGGAAAATAAATTGTCTACATCTGAGACCTGTGATCCTATCTGAAATCGAAATAGAAAAAAAGTTGTCATTTAGCCACGGTGGTGGGGGCAGATTGCAGCAGCCTGAGAGCAAACTGGAAGCTGCTAAACTTGCTCTTCATTGTGTGGTGAAGTCACCACCACCGTGCCCCCATGGGGTCTTGGGAATACAGTTGTCTAATCCGGGAAGTAGCTGATGTGCCTACACACACCCAAGCTGGGGCTGATGGTGTCAGCACGGGGGTGGGGGCAGAAGAGGGGTGTGAACGTTTCCAGCTCCATCCTCACTGAGTAACAGACTTTTGACACATTTCTAATTAAAATACACACACAGAGAGACAAAGAGGTAGCTGGGCTATTTTCGAAATCCCTGTCTACACCCTGGTGGAAACCGCAATACTAGCAACAACATAAATCAGGGCTGTTGCACACGGCTTAGCGCTACAGTAGCATGGGTTTAATCACACTCAGCATCAAAGGGTCAGCCTGCTCCCTGCCTGAGCCAAAGCGCAGTCTCAGAAGGCTCCTGAGCCAGGCTTGATGCCTGTGCAGTGAAGAGACACAAGCACAGACAGGGAGGAGAGGTTTGTCAGCACGAGGTCAGCAGGCACGGGGCCAAACACTCGAAATCACAACTTGGATCTGTAACCCTTTCTATGTGCAAGTGGTGCCCGTGAATCAGGGAGGACAGCTAGAGTGATACTGGGTGAGGTGATGTCCTCCCAAGCAGGTTGGGAAAAGGGGTACAAGCAACAATCTGGCATGCAGAATAGCCTGAAGTATTACTTGCAGGGCTGGATAGCTGTAGGGACTTTCTGTCTGACTGCTTCCTCCCCTCTCTTCATACTTGATGAGTCAAAGAAAATGGGCTCCAGAGATGAAGTTCTGGGGTCCAGGTCTTTGAAACCTGCCCTCATTTCTCCCCGAGCATTTGAGACAAAGGCAAGACATCTGCCCAGCTGTTCTGCTGGGTCACCCCTAGCTCTGAAGTGCTGCCTGTGTAGGGCTTGAATGCTTGCCCTCTTCTATGTCCCTTCTAGGAAGATGGTGAAGCCAAAAGGATGCTGTCCTTTTCCTCTGCTTACGTTTTATTGAAAGGCTCCTTTGAACCCCTTTTTTTAAAAGGGATGCATGTGGAAAGAGGAGGGAGGAAAACCCCAGCCCCCAGTGCATGTAGACACACACAGACACATAATCTCCCTGGTTCCTCCTTTCTCTTCACAGGCACACAGATCTCTACCTTTCCTCTTACTCACAGAGCCCCTCCAGTCGGGGGACTGCCTTGCTGCCAGCCACACACACGCACGCACTTCTGCATCTGTCCCTTCCCTGCGCTGTCCCTCACACACCCAGAGCCCCTGGACAACTTTCTCCCCATCATGCACACCCCAAGCTCACTGCTGCTTTCCTCTCTTTCTGTTTGACTGCTGAATATGTGCTCAGCAGGTAACAGTGTGTTTAAGATACTCACCAGAATGTGCAATAACTTTGGTGCTAGTGGTGAGGCTCAGCAGCAGCTGGATTTGAGCATGCTGTCAAAAGGCTGAAGCCACTACTGCTGAGCAGTGTGCATAGGGGGACCCGCGGTGGGACTCTCCCTGAGTGGCTCAGGAGGTGCTGCTTCCCTCCCGTCCCATTCGTGGAACTGTCTGCAGCCAAGGCACTGCATTGTGCTCTGAGGCTCCAACAGGGCCCCTGGGAGGGAGGGCCAAGCCAGGGGTGTTGTGAGATTGAGAGGCTCTGCCAGCTGCTGTGGGAAGAGGCAGGGGTAAACTGCTGCTGCCTGATGGGGAAAACCAGGATTCAGTTTCAGAATGGACCCTGACAGATGAGTTCAAAAAGTGTGAGGAAGCTGGGAGGGTGTGGGGGGAGATGAGAGATGAGATAAGCTTTTTTTTCTTCTTGGAATTTTTGTAATAATAATACTAATTAGTATTTCAGAGGCAGTGAACACCTTTCATCAAGCCTGAAGCTCTTTAGAGAGGAATCCTAGGGGAATCTTTTTTTCTGTGTGTACAATTAGAAATGTCTCTTGTCTCCACGGCCCTTGAACCAGCCTGTTATTGGCAGTATTAATGGGGGTGGCTCAGCAAATTTTCACCACCGTATTTTTTCCTCACATAGCCTATAGGTAGGGTCGCAGGCTGCCATGCAGGAAGCTTCAAGCTTCCCCAAATCTGTTTCCCTGCTTGCAGTGCTGGGGAGTTTTACTCAGAAACTGCCTGACCTGCAGCTTTATGGTCTCCTAAAGCTGCCACCCGTTCCTGGGAGGTGGCAGTGTGTTTCCATGAGACTTCAAGCCATTGGGAGCCTAACAGAGAGGCAGGAGAGGGAGGCATGATTTCTTCAAGTTCAAAATGCAGTTGTCTGCCTCCCTTGCATGTGTACATACACACTCACATGCTCTCCAGGATGATTACTGGAGCAGCCAGGAGTTGTAATTCCAGACCCACAGATTACAGTCACAGGCAAGTTGGGAGAATTGTGTGTATCTATAGAAAGACTAAGGCTATTAGGTTGGTTGCCCTATTGGAATTGCATTTGCCTCTGATAAAAGATGACAAATAATAAAGTTAGCAAAGATGGATAAACAGGATATAAAATCTCATCAAGGATATAAGAGAGGGGTTGGACAGGATGGACATTTAAAGGTCAAGGTTGTCACTGGCTCAAGTGGTACAAAGCGATGTCAGTCCCTGGAAGACAGCTATCCAGAACCCCAGGGCTAGAAATCAGCTGAACTCCAGTGATTTCAAAGCAAATTACCTGGATTTTCATGCAGGATTTGGCCCTCTCATTTTCCATGGTGAAGCTTGAGTAGGTCTCCATTTCAGTTTTCTACTTAACTCTTTTGTGGATTAACATGGGAAAAAAAGTGCAGGCATCAGAAGTCTCCAAATCTCCTTCTCTGTCTTCCTCCCTCCAGCATTCCCTTCTTATTTAAAAATAATTTGAAATAATCTCTTTTTGCAAAGGCTCACAGCTAAAATGTTCCATTTGCTGAGCTTTCCGGTGTTCCCCTTTCACTGCTGTCCAGTGCTATAAAATGAATATATTGCATCCCTTCCCAGTTGCCTTAGGAAGCAGTCAAATGGCTGCATTCCTCAACTGATGGATTGGCGCGTTCCTTTCTTGCTTAAGCCCAGACAGTGTTTTATGAGCTTGTCTCATGACAGGCCTGAGACACTTTGAATTGAACAAAATCCTAGTTCAAATCACAAAAACAGTCTTTAAATTCTGCTTCTCTCTGTCTCTACTTTTAACTGAAATTTTAGTTAAACTGGTAAAAGTCCTCAATGAAATGTTCAGGGGACTTTCCCTGGTTGTGTGAAATCTAAAGATGTGGACGTGGGTAGTGCTCTGGAATGAAACGTGCATGTAAGAGCCATGTGTTGTTTGGGTGTGTTTGTCCATTAATTTGTTCAGGAAGCCTTTAAAGCTTTATCTTGCAATCCAAAGCAAACACGCTTCTGCTAAAATGATCTATGCTACTGGGGATAAAATATCTAATCTTATTAGCTTCCTCTGCACAATGTCTCTCTCCTTGGCCAATGGCTAAACCGTATGATTTAAGTCCAAGGGTTCATATTTGTGTTCCTGCCTCCTGCAAAAGTTGTGCTGTTGTGGTTTGGGGTGAGAGCCCCTGCCACATTAGCTGTGCCCAGCCAGGGTCAGAGCTCGGGGATGAGGCAGGATGAGCGTTAATGGTAACGAAGCCTTGGCAGAAGAGATCTGTTTGTCTCCTCCATAGCAGGGTTTGGCAAAGTGCTTGGACATGCATGGACCTTGAAAAAATCTGATATTTGAAGAGCTGTGTGACTAACAGAACTGAAACATGGATTTCCTGCACGAGGGCTCGAGCCAAGTTCAGCAGCTCTGAGAGAAGTGGGTCATGTATGCCAGCACCTGTATTTTGCTGTGCTGTGAGAGGGTTGGCAGGACAAATCTGCCCAGTGCTGAATCCTGGGACATGGCAATCTTCTGCAGTGGTTGAACGAGAGTGTGAAGTTTCCGGCCTCATGCCAGAAAGAGAAGTGACAAGGCTAGGTGGTGCATCTGCCCGCTGTGGAACTCCCACATCTTTCTCCCCTGTTCCTTTGCTGTCCTCACAGGCTGCTCTGTTCAAGCAGCACAGACAGTGATGCTGCTGCTGCTTCTAAGACATCCAGAACACCTTAACATTTATATGCAGCCCTGAATGATATCCCCAAAGTAAACTGAGGTCAGCAGATCAAAACATGTGGTAGTTTTGTGCTGGACACTACAAGCTCTGAGAGGCGGTAGTACGTATGTTTGTTGTGAAACGGGCCTCTCTGGTGATGATTATTTTTGTTACAGGCAGAGTTGGCCTTAGTTTCTGTGTGGAAGGTCCAACAATAACAGTGAGCCCTGATCTCCTGGGGTGAGGGAAATCCAGAGGGGTTTAATTGGCAGGAAATTCAAGTAGGAGAATGCCCTGCTCCTGGCCTAAGGTTTCTGCATACGCCTGATGAGCTGCAGAGCTGGAAAACCCCAAGTATGGGTGAAGGTTCCTGGGGCCTGGCGTTCTCTGAGTGATGATTGCTTGTTGTGGCCTGGGGGAGGCAGGAGGAGACTTCACCAGCCTGGTTGTCTCCACAGGTCAGGGCAGAGAAAGAGGTGTCTGCCCCTAGTACAGGCTGAGGAGCTCAGCTGCCGATACCCCTCTCCATGGGAAACTTTGGAGCTGCGCACTGTACAATGCAGCATTTGCAGGAGTTCACCCCTCGTGAGCTTCTCCAGGTCTTCTTTTCCCATCCCTGTGGCTTGGTTGTCATCCTCTGGTGTAGTTCTCCTGTTGGGGTGGCCCTGCAGGAGAGGGGGTTGCAGGGATAATGTATGTTATGGTGAGCCTTAATGAAAAGGGGGGGGGGGGTCTGCAGATTTCCCAACCTGACCATAGTCTACTCCAACACTGCCAGGGAGTAGTGACCTCCATAGCTTCCTTTGAGGAGTCCTGCTGCTCTCCTGTGGCCTTGTGGTTGGCACAGCACTCCACTGGCCCCTCTACCATATGGACTGGCAGGGGCCCCAGCGGTTTGCTTTGAATGCCTGCATTTTGCTTACTGAGCAGCGGGATGTCCCATACACCTGGCAGACTTGGCTTGTACTTTAGAATTTAATTTTAATTTTATTAAGTGAATTCAGGGCCGGCAAAAGCTGCCAAAGCCCATTAGCTATGGAACACATCTTGCTTCCAATGCATGCAGCCTGAGCAGTAGCCATGCCACTAACCTTTTCTTTTTTTTTTTTCTTTTGCATGGATGCAAGGCATCAGTTTGTAAGAATCCATTTACATAGAAGCTTGAGCCTCTACTGTATACAAAACAGGCCATATTTTATACAGAAAGACAGTGGTTGGCGTGACTGCTGAGTCAAACCCTTTGCCCATCAGTGGGCATGGTGATAGATTTTGTTTCTTGTTGTTGCACATGTTCACCTGCTAGATAGGTGTTGCTGTTTCGTGTGTTCACCTGCTAGACTCACCTCTGTGAGTCAAAAGAGGAAAAGCCCAACAGAGCAATTACAGAGATATTAAGGTCATTTTGCCTCTTCATATAACTCTAAGAAGCCTTGAGTTCCCTACTGTGCTGTTGCCCACCATGTGGGCAAGGCAGTGCTGTACTGAAGTAGCCCCCTTCATTTCTCTGAACGTTTTTGGGGAGGAATGAATGAGAGGACAAAATACGTTCCTCTGAGAGACACAGATAAGTTTTCCTGCAGTTGGGAGACTGTCACTGCTCCAGGAAGATGGTGACATTTTCCTGGTGGTATCTGAACACCTGAGGGATGTGGCTGGTGCTTTTGTTTACTCAGGGATTCACCTGCTTGTCCTGTTTTGCTGGAGAGACCTCAGTTGCAGAGAGCTGGGCTCCAGCCCCTCTCACTCAGGCTGTCCTCACTGGCACCAACAGTTTAATTTGGGCACCAAGCTGAACGGAAATTAGGATCGAGCCTAGGGTTTTCCTAAGCTCAGTTCCACTGAACTGTGACGGCCTTTCAGGGCAAGGGAGAAGTTTCAAGGTCAGGGTAGAACTGTGTTTCTGCTCCTGAGTTCATTTGTTGGGGAAGAGCTGGAGCAAGCTGGAGGCTGACACCTCTGTTCACATGACAGTTCCCCTCCAACTGGTTGAGTTGCAAGGGCTCAAGTTGCAAGGTATCCAGCGTGAGTAAGGGGCTAGCAGCTTCTGAGTGGTGGGTGATGTTGGTGGTATCAGCCTAGCGGGTAGCATGTGTGTGAAAGCTGGAGAGACAGGGAGGGGATGACGAGGTGTGGAAGGATTGACTGTATTTTCATTGTTTCTAGACTTTGCCCTTTCCAAGAAAAATAATCTGCAGCTTGAATATTTTTCTTTGCTGGAGGGGGTGGACATGTGTGCAAACGAGGTGTGAATTTCTATGAGAAGGTGTGAAAGTGCGTACATGAGTGAAGTGTGAATTACACGTCTATTTGTACATTGATGTCAACAAGTCCGTGAATTTCTTCTTTCCACGTGAATGTCTCTTTTTCTCCCTCCCTCCAAACCCACATAAACACATGTGTGGGCAAATATGCCTTCCTGAGAGAAGATATTTGTGCAAGAATGTAGGTTTGTAAATGTTTGTGTGTTGAGCAATCTCTCCTGTGGAACAAAACCAGATGTTTTTTGGTATTCTCAGCTCTTCATGGCAGTGCTGCGTTTTTTCCCCTCGTATTTTTCAAGATACTTACAGGATTATTTTAAGAAAAAGGGAAGGCTGCAGATCTGCCTTTGGGTGTGTGCGAAGAAAGTTATTTTGAAGAATGAATGTGTTAGAGGGCATGAAAAACATGGGGGAAACTGAGTTTTTTCACGTCAAAGGAAGCCTCTCTGCCCCATGAAGGGCTCTCCTGTTGCCCTTGTTTTTACATAGGACGTGTGCATTTTGTGCAGGCAGCGTGCAGGCAGCAGGTTTATTCAAAGTGCTTTTTTCCCAGGAAGCATTACTTCTGAGGGGTCCTGCCTGACTCCTGCTGCTCGCCCTGGCTCTGGCAAGAGGGCAGTTTGAACACAGGCTGGCATGTCCCTACCAAGAGCGGGTGGGCTTGTGACAGCCTGGCAGGGGACACCCCTGGGACCTGGCAGACCCTATGGCAGGGGAACAGAGCCAGACGACAGCATGGGGCTGAGGCCACACAATCTGCACTGCTTTGCTTCTCCTGGGTGGTCCTGAGGCTCTGCAGTGAGTGCTGCTGTGGAGGGAGAGGAACATCCCTCAGGACCAAGGCAGTGGGGAACACTGGAAACCCTTGGCTCACGGAGCTGCTGGAATGTGTGGTTACTCTCCTATATCAAGGGTGATGCTTCCCCGTGCCTCGGCTCCCTTGGGGGTGTGGGATGTGCTGCAGGCCCCAACTCAGGGCGTGCACGTGTGGGCCCTGGGAAAACCCATTTGCACCCTCCTGCATGTCCAGGGTCCTCCAGGGCTGTGGGGATAACCTGACGGGGGGACAACCCATGCGGGTTTGCATCCCACATTGTACCCCACTGCTTATTGTCAGGGAGGGGAAGGACTTTCCACAGTGTGGGACCAGAGTCATGCTGTATGCCTGCCAGGAGGGGCTTAGGTTTTGTTGGGTTTTGCCTATTTTGGTGGGTTCTGTGTGTTTTACTGGGTATGCAGAGGCAATGCTGCCTTCTGGGGGCAGCTGTTGCAGCCTGTGAGTCTGGGTGCTGATACAAGGTGGTGGCAGGGGAGTAGAGGAAGCAGGACACATGATGGGGGCCCCGTGGAGAAAGGGACTTTGGGGGCAGCAGTGCATTATCAAATGATGATGCACTACAAATGATGCAGATTTTCCTCACAGCAAGTAATGCAATAATAAATTTGATTTGCAGCATTCATGAGATTAAATGTTTTTTTGATTATGAAATCACCCTCTAGGGCCTGTTCTAGCCCAAAGCTGAGAGAGCTTCCTCTGCTTACCACGCAGCCATTGCCAGCCTTTTGTGGGCTAGTCCCACAAAACCACCACTGCTGATTATCTGTATCTGCAGCTCCAGTGGATGGGTTAGCTTGCAAGTCTGCTGAGACGGGTTTGTTGGGGCGGGCAGGCCGGGGAGGGAGAGCACAGCAAATGGAGAGGGGTTTTTATGGGGCTGCAGGCTGGGGCCAGGAAGGACGGGTGCTGTCCTTAGCTCTGCCACAGGGTGCGGGTGGGCCTGGGCTCACCATCATCCCTGATGTGCCTCAGTTTCCTTCTCTGGAAACAGCACAGCTTTCTGCCCTCCTGCAGCTGGAGTGAATCTGTAGTGTCCAAATTCTGGTGTCTCCTGAGGCAGCTGTGGAAGACTGACAAAGAGCAGCTTGCAAAGGAGGCAAAAGAAGGGATAAAATAAGGCAGCTCCAGATGATCTGATATCAATCTGTCTCTTACTTTATGGCTCTGTAATTGCTTTGGCAAGAGCATTCATTTCTCTTTTCTGGTCTGTGTGAAATGTGGTATGTAAGTGTGGCAGGAAGTGGAGGGGAAAGGAGTATGTTTTTTCTGCAGAATAATTCTCCTTGCCCAGAGATTATTATCAAATTTTAGAGTACCAACGATGTCAATAGCCTGGAGAATGGTCTTTATCAGACCACCCCTGTCAGTGGCCCAGGGAGACCTGCTGTGCACACCTGATGCCCAGAACCCGTTTCAATGCCTTATTCCCTTCTGTGTCTCTGCAGCTCAGCCATGCGGGGGGCGCCTGAACTCCAAGGATGCCGGGTACATCACCTCCCCAGGGTACCCCAATGACTACCCCTCCCACCAGAACTGTGAATGGGTCATCTACGCCCCCGAATCCAACCAGAAGATTATCCTCAACTTCAACCCTCACTTCGAAATTGAAAAACATGACTGCAAGTAAGAGCCTTCCTCTTCCTCTCTAGTACATAGTTACCTCCTCTTCCTGCTTTTGCCTACTGGTATGGGTCTTGTGCTTCCTTGCACTTGATATCAAGCATCGCCCTGAGCCCCCACAGTGCTGCATCTCCTTGCTGTTCAGGAGCAAAAGTTGCCTGTGAGGTTGTAAGATGCTGCTTTGGATACATAGGATGAGCCTACTCTGCAATAAACTGGTAGTTCTTAACTTGGCCTGATACCACCTGAAAGCAAGACCCAGCTGGCTTTCAGCCTGAGCTTGACTTTGGTTAAAAGGCCACTTGTTTTTCTGTGTCAAGGTGGCCTCGCTGTTCTTTTAAACCATGCTGGGAGAGCAGAGCAGTTTCCTGGTGTGTACCTAGGCAGAGGTATGGCAGTTTTTTCCCCCTTTTTCTTCTAAGAAAGGACCCAGAAACTAGATGTCTGGGAAAAACAATTAACAACTAGTAAAGAATAATTAATGGCATCAAAGGGCACCATAAAAGGCTAAGTTAATAACATGGTCTCAGCAGACATATAAACCTGTGGGTTTCATCTGGAATCCACAGCCAGCTACAGGGATGCCTGAGTGTGAAGGAGCTTGGGGTCTCCTAAAACGGGCCTGACATAGCAGTCCTGATAGATACACTGGTCCTGTTGATTAAAAGGGGGTTGCATATGGAGAGGGAAATTCTGTTTGTGAAAAAGGACAAAGGAACAGGGGAAGCATTTATGAGGCTGCAGAATCAGTCCTGTGGAGAACAAAGAATTCAGCATGGGTTTGATGTACTGAAGGTTATGAAGTGCAGAGCTGGATCCTCAGCTATCATAAATCAGCATAGCTCCTCTAACTCTAATGAAGGTGTGCTGATTGATGTCACTGGGGATCTTGTCACCCCCTACAGATAAAGCCTGGGCTAATAAGGCTTTGAACACCATGAACTCTCCCTGAAGTCACTGTGTGTGCCAGGTGTTTAGTGCTTTGCAGGATCAGGCCTGTGTATAAGGAAGGGAGAAGGTAGAGAAAGGCTTAATGTGGGCATAGATGAACACAACAAGGCCTTGCAGTGGATGTGAGAATGATAGTTGCTATCAGATTTTATTGTTGCTTGCATAGGCTGAACTGCACAGCCTCCTCATAGCGAATGCAGTTGCCCCAAATTCACAGTAATAAAGGCTGAATAGGCCCATATTTGTAGGCTGAAGAGTGTGTCATGTGTATTGGCCAGGACAGGGCTGTGTGCAGGGCAGGGATTAAACTGGGCTGGAGGGACTCCCGCCTCTGCCTCTTCAAAGTCTCAGGCAAGCAAAACCAGGTTGGTCAGAGAGCTGGAAATCCCCATGGGCACCAGGCTTTTCCTCTACCTGTAGGAAAATGTCAGCTTTAGCTCTGAGCATCTTGTGCAACTTTTGCCATGTTTTGCTGCCTGTGAGAGAGAGCACTGTCTGGTCCCAAGCTGCAGGTGGTGTGTGCAGTAGGACTGCCTGAGAACTGGGGATGTTGGTTATCCCTCTGCTGCTGTCTGCTTTACTGTGGCAATCTTCTGAGTGGCTGCTGTGTGGTCTCACTATTTCCCTTTCTGTGTGGACATGTACAAGGAAACCTTTATTAAAGTGAGACACGATTTATCCACTGTGCACTTGAGCTTCTACTGGCCACAGCTGTGAGCTGAGAGCTCAGCTGACTTAGGGTGCCTGCTCCCTCGAGCCAGCACTGAACTGGAGTGGATGTGAAAGAGCTTCACGGACAGTGCTTCATAGGAAGCATAACAGAACAATGAAAACAGTGCATGATAAACATGGCCTGAAAGAAATGGATAGGAGTGAGATCTTTTAAGTGACCGATCAGAAGGAGGTATATATGGACACCGTGTACTGCTTGAGCATAATACTTACATTACATTACAATACATTAATAATAGGTGACCACTGAAATCTCATCTGAGTGTCAGAGGGTTTTTTATAAAGAAACAAAGATCTCACTGCAGGTGTGAACCTTAGCAGGAAAAGGAGTTCAGCATCGAAGACACAGTGTCAGGGCAGAGCCCTACTTTTGACATCTTATCATTAATACAGAGCACATTCACATCATGGTGACAGGCAGCTAGGCTCCATTGGGGCACTCGATCTCTGGGCAGACAAGGTCCCACGTTCTGGTGTTGCTACCTGGCAGCTATTGGAGCAATAGTGGGGCCGGTCTGTGCTTCCAGCTGCCAGAGGTAAACACCATAACCCCTTCCTCTGGTGCTTCTTCTTTCAACATTTCATTTTACCTTATTAGGCTAAAGTTTCTCCCTCATAAAGCATAACATTTACATTCCTAAAACCCATTTGAAAGCCTACAAAAATATCTCCAAAAGTCTTTCTAGTTTTACTGTGTCTCTTCTGGCCTTCCTTGTATCTGCTTTAGATTTCCCTTTGGGACAGGAGGCATTTCCTCCTGTGTTTTGTACAGTGCCTGGCACCCTGGGGACCTCTGAGGAAAGGTCAGTGATTTCCTCTTGGCCAGCAGCTGGCTGGAAGGGGCCTATGACCCTGGTGCTGCCCAGATGCCACAGCAAGAGCTGGCTGCAGAGAACAGCTTTCGCAGCCTGGAGGATGGAAGCATCAGCCAGGGATGGATGCCCAAGGTGGCAGCCAGAGGTGGCTGCTCTGTACTGCTTGTTGCTATTGTTTTCTGGAGGCACGTCTGGGCTTTTATTTTTCAGCTGTGTCCAGCTGCATTAAGAAGTAACTGCACTCTATCACCACCATCATGAAAGGAGTAATTTGGTGTAATTGAAGCCCCAGAACATCTCTCTCTCTCTCTGTGCTCTATCTGTGCTCCAAGGAAGTGTCTTGCTTTGGGAGTGCACTAGGTTAAGAAAATTGGCCTCCTCCTGCTGTTGTGGCTGTTGTGCACCAGCAGGGCTCCCTGGGGCAGGGAGGGTGGGCATGCTGTGACAGGGAGTATGGGCCCCAGGCTGTTGTTCGTGCTGTCCTGCAGCTGAGGGGCCACAGCAGTAATGACAGAGCCAAAAGGGAAGTTTGATGCTCTGATAAAAGATCTGCCGAACTATTGGGAAATGATCATTATAGTGCCTGGCTGTTTCTTCCCTTCTGTTCTGCAAGTGCAGCTGTAGCTCAGGTACTGCACCCCACATCATTGGTATCCGTTCACTGAACAGGGAAGTGGCATCCGGTGGAAAAGGGCAGGCTGCTGCTGTGGTGAAATATTTCCACTTCTGTGTATGGTGGTTGCTGGGCAGTCTTGCACGTGCCAGGGTTTATTTGGGGTCCCAGGAGTGACATGAATCATTTGCAATAGGCGTGCAACAGGGACGGCTATGCCCCAGCTTATGCAGTCATGTAGCTGAGCTGCCCACTCCTCCTTAATTGCTATTTTGCTGTTCTGTCTGCTCTGCTTGCTTGGAAAATCCAAGTCCGAAACCTCAGCTATGAGCGAGTCATTGCATTTATGACCAACCACCTTTTCCATTTGTGCCACCCTTCTGCTGCTGGTCTTCTCTGTGGACCACTAAAAGCTCCCTCCTGCGTTTTGACTCTGCCACCCCCAGCCACACTCAGCTGACCCTACCAGAGGATGAGGCTGGGCGGTGCACACGCAGCAGGGGCTCTCTCTATCCAGGCTGCAGTAGACACACTCGTGCTTCCTCTGCAAGCAGAAGACCTTCCAGCTGAGTCATAACATCTGCTCCAGAGGAACAGTGTTTTTTAAAAAGCCCGACTGGTAGTCAGACCATGCCCAGTGGGTTTTTCTGCAGCCATTTCCAACACATGCTTGCAACTGGGTTGCAGTCGGTGGGATCCCTGCCTGGGAAGGACTTGGAGGAGCGCTGCCGTGGCTCGCAGCCCCCTCTGGTGGCACATGCCAAATGCTGGCGAAGGTTTCTGGAGACGGGGCCGGGGACTCCCAAAATAGGCTGGAGATGGCAAATTGGAAATGGACCTGCAGGCAGGCTCTTCCTCCTGACTTTGCATCCCACTGTCAAGCCCAGAAGGTTTCCAGAAACAGGAACTGGGGCCTTTATCGTGAGGAAATTTATGCAGTTGTCACTGTGACCTTATAAATGCCATAACGGTGCCAAGAGAGTCAAACCAAGCGCAGCATCCTGTGCTGGATACAGGGCAGGCATGGCAGGAGGAGACATGCCTGCTCCCAGCTTGAAGGGCACAGTGAACCAAGATTTGGCTGGGGAGACACCACGTTCCTAGTGCCCAGCTCGCAGAGCACTGCTGGCCAAGGGACACTGGCAGCAACATGCTGGTGTTCCCATGCCACCGTACAAAGGGTGAGACATACGGCTAGGACAGCCAGTGAAGGCCTCTTATGGCAGCATGGCCATCTCCTGAGCATCCAAAAAGCTGGGCACTGGAACAAAATAGCTCTGCATTCTTCCTAGAGAGCCACAGAGACACTGGCTCAAATTCCTTCGAGCTGAGGTGGGAGGGAGAGCTGCATCCAGATCCAGTACCCACAGCCAGCCAGGCAGCTGGGGGCTGCAGCTTTCAGCCTGCCTCTCTTGCCATCTCCTTCAAACAAGAGCACAGTATTGCGAGAAGCCATCCTTCCATCAGTGAAGGTTAAGAGTAGACAAGGCAGCAATCATGGACAGCTAATTAGTAAATGCTTTGAAAAGTATGCATAATTAGCTTATTAGTAAACATTTTAGAAACAATGCAGTTCATCTTGTGATTGGCAAAATGCTTAGGAAAGAGAAACACATTTGGAGCACTAGAGAATGCCAGGGGTTGGAGGGGTTCTTCGCTAGGATGTGAGGGGAAGTGACTGCATCTCCTGAAGCACTGGGGAAGTCGAGCTTTAACTTTGCAGTGAGGGGAAGTCAAAGATGAGATGTTAAGGAAGGCATTTGCTTGCTCATACATTTGTGGCATGGGTAGCCAGAAGCAACATTTTTAACGTACAGGAAATAATTCCGTCTGGGTAACATGACACTGCAGCTCAGCTTGTCTTCAAATGAGCTTCTACCGTTTTTTAACTCCATCCAGCATCCGCTGTATGGTTCATAATTCCCATCAAGCCGGGGTCATTTTCCAAAATGGAACATCAGTGAATGGGTTAGCTGTGACAGTGAGACCAGCTACATGAGTTAACAGCTCGGGATTGTTCACATCCCTCTTCTCTGCTTCCCATCTCTGATTGCTCTGTGGCTGTGCTTCTCTATGCCCTAGAGCCTCTCCCTGGAGGGACAGGCCCAGTCCGGGCTCCACAGAAGGTGGTGGCCCCAAATGCACTCTCCTGGGGTCTCCGATGTCCTGCCAGCTCACTAACATCCTGTGCATAGGAGTCAGATCTCGTTTTGCACCTTGTTTCCTGTTGGCATGATGACAAATTGAGAGCCAGCTGGTGACACTGGGAACAATAGGATTAGAGAAAGAGACCTCTCCCCCTCCTTCCTGCTGTTGAGGAGGAGCTGGTAGTGGTGGTGGTGGTGTACTCACTCCACAGTCAGCCTCTCTGTCCAGCAAGGGAGGGAACAGGACCCCACAGCATCTGGACAGGGAGAAAGCACAGGGCTGGCTATGGTGGCTCCTCACTAAGAAGGTTCAGAATTCAGCTAAAAGTGTCAGAAAGGTGTGCCTTTTTTGAGCAAGCACTGTAAGCTACACTCCAGCTCTAAGGCTTTTGCATCTTTGCAGACCCTGCCCAGTGCAGATGCCATAGGACAGGAGTAGAGCAATCCCACTGGAATGCCTGATGACCACAGTGTTGAGGTGCTCTTGCTTTCAGCAGAGCCTGAGGCCCTTGACTATCTTTGCAACAGTGCTCCAGCCCACTGTGTGACACCAAGTGACACCCTTCACAGAGGCTCATCCCAATAGGTCTCAGGAGCCTAAATAAATACCTGTGGGACTGTGAGTCTTGGTTGCTTTTTTTGTGTTATACAGTGGGATTAACAGTACGCTTCTACATCATGGGTTTGCTGGATGTAGGAGTTAGAAGGTTTAGTGAATGTAATTGTATAGCCAGAATGATATTTTAAAAATTTTCCATTTTTTGTTAAGGACTAGATGCAAAGCCCAGTAAAAGCAATGTGAGGTTTTACCTTGATTTACGTGGGAACTTGTTTAGCCTTTTAAGGAGCAACTGTTTGATTTAGCTACGTGGAGCCTTTTCAATGGATATAATCCCTATTGTCAGGCTGTAACAGCGGAGTGGCAGATTCCCCAGCAAATATCAGTTCTGGGAGTTGTGAGATTTGGGTTCTTCCCCTTCCCTGCTATTGATTTACTGTTCCTGCCTTGGTGAATCGCTTAAAATTCCTGCCTTATAAAGAAGAGAAGATCTGGGCATCTGCAGGCATAAACCCCAGTCTAGATAGCAACAATGCAGTGCACACTCCCCTCCAAAGGCTGCTGAGCAGCAGCATCACACAGGAGAGGTCAGAGCGCCGCAGACAACGACCAGTTCATTCTCAGCCTTTTCTGGCTGAGTGTGAATTCTGCAATTAAATATGAATGCAAAATAAAAAGAACAGACTGCAAAGAGCAGACTGAAAAACAGAAGAAATTTGTGGCTGCTTTTGGCCAGAACTCAGTATAGAACATATTTGAAGGAATTGGGGGAGGTTAGGTTTTAGTCTAAGGCAAGTTCTCAGTTTTCTTTAAATCAAGTGACTGCACACCACCGTTGAATGGCAATGTAATAATATGTTGCAAACCACAGTCTGCTGATCCTGGAATTCCTTATAAGTTAATAGCAGTCATGGTCCACTAATCACAGCTAGGATGTTTCAAGCAACTGTCTTTGATATATCAGCTCAAACACACCGTAGAAAGCCTTCCTTATGCTGGCTTAGTGAGTAGATCAGTAGATCATTAGAGTGAATAACCTAGGGTTTTTCTGTTGGTTTCTCACCCCACCCCACTGCTAATCCGAAGGAATTCCTGAGATCTACGTCCAGCCTTGGTGAGCAATCAAGTACAGTAGTATGGTGTGGTTTTAAAGTAACTTTGGGTCAGATTCGGAGATATTATTGTTTAATGAATTCCTAGAAGCAGAGCCTGAAGCAGTGGGGTCTGACAGCAGAAATCCTCTGCCAAAGACTTCGTTCTGTTACAAATGGCACAGAAACTGGCAGGGTGGCTGCTCGCGTTATGTGACTGCCCCTACCCTCTTGCAGTGGCACAGAAGACACTGTGTGAGGAATTTTTTGAGGTGGAGTTCTGCTTTCCTGAGACAGGCAGTGCTCACCCACTGGTGGTGGTAGAGCCCCTGTGCTCAGCCCCGTGCCTGCTGAGGCCATGCTGCACGTGGGGTGTTTGCATGGGAAGTGCTCAACGTGTTAGAAACCTCCAGGGAAACCTCAGAGCCGGGGTTGTTGATGGATGTCGAACAAGGAGAAGTGCCCCCCGCCCCCCCCCGCCCCTTCACCGGCAGCACGAGAGTTTGAGGCATGTGCTCAGTTTCCTTCCTCTTCTGCGAGTGTTGCTATGAGGTTTCATTTACATTGTTATTTTGCAGTGAAAAGGAAGGTGTAATGACTGTCTCTTTGGTAATACTGATGTCTGGCTGTTAATCATGGGTGGGAACAAGGTCTGGGATCTCCATCAGCAGAGGGGACTGACTCACCATTGATCTATGTTCACTGCATCTTGTTGAAGTTTTTTGACCCATTTGATTTTTTAGGTTTTCTTTTGTGAAAATCCTCTGATTTTTCTGCCGTTCAGGAGCAAAACATCTCTCTGTCTTTAAATATGGCAGATGGGGATTTCTTCAGATGTCCAACAACTCAATTGAAGGAGACCTCAGGAGACCTCTCCCCTTCCCTGTCCCCCTTCTCAGCCTGTCTTTTCATCTGCAATCTGGAGATGTAAGGGCTATAGTAATAGAGTGTCAGAGGAAGTAATTGATTCATCACACGCCGAGAGAGGAGTCTGTTGCCTTCAGTGTCAATGGAGCTGAACCACAGCCTGGAAGGGTGAGGGAGGCTTGTAAACACTCCATGGCTGAGCTGGCAGGACAAAGCAGACACACTGCCACAGCTGAACGGGAGGGTGACACAAAGGGTTGCTTGAAAGAAAATCTTTCTGAACAAAGCAGTGGCAGGGTCCTTGTTTGTGGGAGAAACTGGGACAATCCCATCCCCCTGTTCCCAGAGCACATTAAGCAGAAAAGGTACCTACTAGCCTCATGCAGCACCTCATTCCCTTGCGTCTGACCCCTTTTCCATCTTGATGTGGCCACCTCTCTGACCTGCTGTCCTGGGCTAGGCTGAGCTCACCTCAGGGGTACCAACCAGCCCCTGCCAGCAGCTAATTCCTCCCGCACCCCCAAATAGTTACTGCTGCTTCAGAGAACCGCGCGGGAGGTCACTGCTGCTGCCAGTGCACAGCAAGGTGTGGCGTGTGCATGGCACAGCACTCGCCCTCGCTCAGGCACTGACTGTGCTCAGACTTGGCACCGTTTGCTCAGATGGCTATTGAGCTGCACGTGCTCATATTTTGAGGAATGGGGTAGGAGATGCTACCTATGCAAGGAGGGACCAGGCAGGTTTGGTGCACCGTTTGCCCCAGAAACAGCACTAACTACAAGCTGGCACAGCCAAATTGTGGGAATGCCCAAATAGTGGAGGCTGCAGGCCAGTGTTGGCAGCAAAGCTTTACTCACTTGTGCATCAGCTACGGCAGGAGCTGGGCTGTGAACAGCTTGTGTCTGAGAAAATGCGGGGTCAGAAAGTCATCCTAGGATGGGCCAGTCCCAGGGTGACCATCCATCATTAATGAGGGATGTAGACAGCCAGGAAGGGTGAGGGTGGGCTGGTCAGGGCTCTGTTCTTGCAACCTCCTTTATACAACTGGTGCTTAACGAGGTGTTTATTTCAGTTTTGTGCTGAAAAAAAGCCAGTGCAAATGAGTGATAGTGGAAAACCCAGCTACCGAGCTCTTATCCCCCTCTGATCCCAGTTTTTACTATTTTGCTTTTGCTTTTCACTTCATGTTGTGTCTAAGGCCATGACTGATATTGCACCAGCGAGGTGTGATGGGACATCACTCGCTTCTCTGGGAATAGGGTTGGCACAGCAGACCATGTGAGCATTCCCTAATCCTCATCAGAACTTGGACATCCTGGCCTAAGCTCGTGTCCATCTATTGCCTGGGCTGTCAGGCACTGGATCCCATCAGGAAAGGGAAATCTGTCCCACCACTGCTGAGATCAAAGTGAGCATTTGCCCTTGCTTTCTGCCCACTCTGCTGCTTTTCGGCAGTAAATTTCCCTTTTGTGGTCATTATCTTTTATTATATTTTTTTTTCTTTCTGTTAGTGATCAAGTGCCTGTGAGTGGTGACAGTAAAATGACATAGAAACGAAAGTCTAATTTTTTCCACAGATGGATTGTAGCAGAAGGAGAAAAGTGCAAATGCATTTTCTCAAGTGTCCTGCGTTTTGGGGTATGAAAGGGTTGTGAGTTGCTTCAGTTCCCTTAGAGCAGCAACAGAAGGCAGAATGCCTGAAAAGGGGTTTATTCTGAACATGCTTTATATATTTTATTCCTGATTTCACCATGGTTCTCCCCCCACCAATGAACACCAAAGACATCTTGCAACAAAAGACCCCTGTAGCTAAAAATAGAAGAGTTAGGAATTTATAGAGATGGTTTTGGAGACAGAAATAAAATTAAACAGCCATGTGTAACTCCTGAACAACTGCCTGCAGAAAACCCCCGAAGTGCACATTAGCACATCTCTTTTTCTTAAATAACGGACGGTTTTCCAGACATGCCCTAGATGAGAGCACTTCTCCACTCCAACACGCCTTTCCGCAGCGATCTGGCAACACAGCTTGAGGGAGGCAGCCTGGGGATGAACGGCAAAGTGCGGGGGAGCCTTTGCTCTCCTGTCTCAGGGGAGGGCAGCAGCATGCTAGGAGCTGAAATTCCCTCCTGAATCAGAACTTGCCTCAGGAGCACTTTGCAGTTATGTTTTATTCCTCCCTTTGCACGAAGTATTTTGGCTGCCTTCCCCCCCGCTCAGCCCCCGCTACATAAGTTAGCAGTAACTGCTGAAAGCCTCTTCCCATCAGCAGTGCTTGTAAGGGAGTGAAAACAACAACACAAAGAATATAAATAGAGGCTCTTTATAGTTTCCAATTTTTGTCTTTAACTGGATAACTGGATTTTTTAATTTCTCAGAAATTCTGGTCAGATTTTTTGAGGAGATAAGAAAATAATCCAAAGCACAGTAGAATGATTACAAACCCCCACAATACTGTGATTACACGACATAACTGGATACAACAAATTCAAAACAAACTTCCGAGAAATCCTAAGCAGTTTTGCCTGTGCCATCGCCC
>VYZQ01006122.1:65967-128856 GCA_013400655.1 Mystacornis crossleyi | reverse complement strand
TTTTTTTTGGTAGTTCTGTTACATAATTTCTGTGTCACGTGGAGAATCCCCAGGGCTCAGGTCTGTGGATTTAGGCTGCTGACTCAAAAACCACCACAGGAATGTGGGCAGCCCAATTCTGCACTGGAGCCTGCTTTGCGTATTTCTTACGGGTGGCCAGTCGTTCCTTCCACCCTTTAATGAACTTCTGGATCTGCCGGAAGTTGCAACTTTCTCAGCAGTTGAGAAATGTCTTTTGCTTATTCACTGCTAGTATTGTAAGGAGCAGTGAAAGTGTTTGCAGGTATTAATTATAAACTTCACGTATTTCTTCAATTTAGTATCTGGCAAACTCACTGAACACATCCTTCCTGGGGTGCTCCTTTAGGCACAGACATGACCATGTCAGCACCTGCACTGAACACTTCACCCTCAGCTATTCCAGCTCTGAACACACAAACCCAATAATCTTTGATTTTAGACCTGTGCCAGCCTGATCCTCCTCCTGAAATAGATCCATCTGGCTCAGTGTGTTTCCATTCAACAGAAAATTAATTCCAGAAGGGAAGAGGCTTTTATAATGCTTGTATCCAGTGGGGTTATATGTAAAACCTTCTGTTTCCTGAAAGAGTCAGCTTGAGTCCCATATTCACAGCTATGTTCCCATTTCAGGCCCACAAAACTCAAAGCCAGGCTGCAGAGAGCCCTTTCAGATGAGGCCATGGAACGAAGAATTTCTTCTGTGATTCATTCTGAACCTGATCTGCCTAATAACTGGATTCTCTGTCTCCCTCTTTCTGTCACACATTAAAAAGTTTGCAAAGTGAGAATTTTCAGTCCTCTTTGCACAACGGGAAGAGTGAACAAAAGATGTGCGTAAATGGAGGAGAAATATTTATGAGGGAACAAAGACATGGCCTTAACTTTGAAGCTGGGATGGAGCAGCCAAGGGACATGGGCTAAGTGATGCAGCCCTCGGAGAAGGAGCTGATCATTGCAGAAGGATTTTTGCATATGTTACAAGACTACTTGTTTAGGCATCTCGCAGCCTTTAATCATTCTGACAAGAAGCTGGAGCGCAAATAAAGTCTTAGAGACGCAGTGGAGCCCGTGGAAGAATGAGGCCAGGGTGAAATTTTCCTTATTGCAGCTGCTTATAGTCAATGGAAGTACTCGTGGGATGAGTGAACTGAGGTCAGGGTCTGTGCCCAGCTCATGGCAGAGCTGCTCTGGCCCTAAGGAGAGGTGGAGCTCCCCGTGGCAACACCATATAGGACACGTCACCCTGGGAAAGCCCATACCACAGTTTGACAGTGCATCTTAACATGGAGTGTTGATAGTTATTGGGGAGCAGTTTCAAGGGAGAAAAGCTCTTGCATGGCTTCCTGATGGCACTGAGTAGCAAAGTCAGAGCCAGGCCCAAAGGATGGGACAGCTCCTGCAGGATCAGCACCAATTAGACGTGACTAGGCTATGCTCTGTGTGAGGGTAGGCTGAGACACATTGTACTGTCATAAAGCAAAATTGTATTTCTGGATGGAAATTCATTTTAGAAACAGAAATCAGCGTATGATCTGGTTTTGTCCCTGAGCTGAAAGAAGATGCCTCTAATCTGTTTGAAGGGTGATACTGCATGCCTGTGGGTTCTCAGTGCCTCAGCATATGGTTGTGAAATGAGAGGTTGATTATTTTCAAAAGTATTTTGACAGATATTGAACTGACAAATTCCCTGTTAGAAGTTTTGTTTACTTCTCTGCTCATGGGGCTTCCTGGGTTTGGGATCATATTTTGCTTTATTTTTCTTTCAAAGTTAGGGCTGGGAAAAGCACTCCTACTATAAGCAATCAGAAGGATTAATTTCTTAATAAATTCCAGGGGACGCAGGCAGAGTTGCATGGTGTGGTGTACCCTGCTGTTGTGGTGCCTCACCTCTGTGTTCTCCCTTTCCAGGGGAAGAAGTGCTGATCTAGCAAGTCAGGCATTTCCATGTGAATTCTCTTTAATACGAGAAAGTAGTTTTAAATGGGAACACAAGCATACCTCATTATTTCATTAGGAATCCCCTAATCTGTGACCAAAAACACGCTCTTTTATCACTTACCCTGGTTCTCATAATTGCCACTAACACCTGACAAGAAGCAGCGTGCGTGAGCTCACAGAAACTGGAACTGGGGGCAGAAGGAGCATCTCCAGTGCTGGGATCAAAAAAATATTTTGAGCTGCTGAAATACAAGTCCCAGACTCAGGAGCCCTGGCCTTCACTTCCAGGAGGGCTGTCCTGTGCTCTTCATCCCTGGTGACAGCCCATCTCTGCTCCCCTGCTCCCCTCCCCTTATCTGTGTCCTCAGGTTAACTTTGTGATACTGGTAATCAGTGGTGTATATAACTGCCAGGCATCCAACTGACCTAGACACCTAGTAATTAACACTTTAATTCACTTAAATTAAAAGTTTAACCCCAAAAATATGTATTTAGTTCCTTGAGCAGCTAAACCAAGAAAACTGACTTTCTTGTGGGTTGGCATCCCACATGTGAATTATTGGCTGGTCTCTAACAACTCCAACGGGTCTCCTGTGTTTGATCTTTCACCAAACCTCTTCTCTCAGTAGGAACGTTTTAATGGCACTTTCTTTCCAGATGTCAGCTTCTGTGACGCTCACAGAAATGTAATTTTTGGCGACCTCTGACTGTCTGCCAAGCTTTGGCTGAAGTTAGGAGCAGTCCTCGAAATCTAACGAGCAGAGTGAAAGGAGAGCATGGGGAGGGAAGCAGACTGATAGACAAATGGAGACAGCATGATCCCACAAAATGTTTTTTCTCAGCAAACCAAGCTAAAAATCATACTGGTGACAAATGGGATTTTTACTTATTTAAACACAATCATGAAAATTAAGTTCTGAGCTTTTAAAGGAACCAGACTCAGATGTCCACATTGAACTCCTCTGCTTGCTGTGTTAATTGGCAATATGTTAGCACAAGCATTTTTTCTCTACTTTCCTGCTTATTTCAGTTAATAACTACAGCAGCATGACATTTCCCTGACACTACACCAGTACTGCAGGAGAGCCTGCTTTATTTTCAGCCTGCTGAAATGGCAGACTCGGGTCCCACTAGCCTGTCTCAGTGGCTTTCAGTAGTGAGTGAGTAATTAAATTATGAGCGGAGCAGAGCCGTGATCCCGCGCGCTCTGCGCTCGGCAGCCTGACGTGCGTCCTGGTGCCCATCTCATCTCATCTCATCTCATCTCATCTCATCTCATCTCATCACATCCCCGTCATGGCCCAGGAGCTCAGCCCTGCCTTCCTTTGGCACCACTTGGTGCTGGGAAGCTCTTTCAGCTTAGGAGAAATGAGGGTGTGACCTGAAGTTTAAGCGTGACTGGAGAGCGCGTCTGCTTTGTGTCCTTGAGGAGTGATGAGCCCAAGCTGTAAACTCGGAACTCGGGTTTCTGAAATTCAAATTTTGATTCATGCCAGTCTCTCCACTGAAGGATGATCTTCTGTATAAAGGCACCTTCTATCACTGTCCTCATTTCTCTCTTTACTGTGTAATTTAACACCTCGTAATGTAGTCGTAAGTGCAAACCGGAGACACATCAGGGGACAGGGACATTCATTCTTTCATGGAATTTTGGCGTAAAGGGAAGGAAAGCTTGAGGAAAAATTGAGTCTCTGAAAACTTGAGTTTCTTTTTATATTGCCTTGGTGGAAACCAGATAAGCTCTATTGCAGTCAGTGGCATTAGGAAAGTAAATTGAAGGAGGTAGATCCACAACTTCAAAAACTTGGCCGTTGTCTTTACATATGATCTGAATTCTGTATATGTGTGGTAATTTAAACGTGCTCCGTGGGTGTATCAAAGCAGCACATTGTTACCAAATGCATCCTTTTCCAAGGCAAGCCCCGTGGTCCTGCTGTGGGTTTGTGAGGGCCCAAACCAGCCCTGGGTCACAGTCAATTCGTACAAATACCCACATGCAATGAAGCCAATCTTGTTAATAATGAATCAGTTATTACAGCAGGGCTGGTTTTTAAAGTGCCTGTAATAGTGGATTGTAGCTTTCCCGCTCCTGGAAGTCTGAGTCAATTTATCTTTATATCAACAATAAAGCAGAAAGGGCAGAAATCAAAGTAAGCAATGTTTTTATTACCGCTTTTAAATAAAACATTGTGCCAATATTTTTTTCCCTAGCATTACATCTTTATTTTCTCAAATTTATTGGCAATTGCTATTTATCTTCGTTTTTCCTTTCTTTTGCAAAGCTATGTCATCTTTTGATTTGCTTCCCCGGAGAATGTGGTACCTAACTCTTTTTATTTGTCCTTGATAAATCCCTGATTAATTGTATGTTATAAGCTATCCATGCGACATCGTGTCTTTCATTTCTAAATAGGCTTTCTTTTATGAATATAAAGAGCTAAAGCTTTCCTTTCTGGAGCCAAAACCAAATCCAGACTGAACATTTCCTTGAACAGTAGCAAGGCACTTCAAAACCAAGTAAGATTCTCAGCACTGTGGACTCCTTCTATTCCTCCTTTGTGAGCAGGAGAGACTCAGACCTTTTTTTGGACACATCCTCTGGCAGATAGATCTGCTGTAAATGTGGCTGTCACTTCATCTCGTCAATTAGGAGGACTCTGCATAATAACTTTCTTCATCCATTTTAGCTTCTAATCTGGCATAATTTGTTAATTTGTAAGCGTTTTGATTTAGATGCTGGATTCAGGACTGTGTTTTTGCCGTTTAAAATGTGTCCTGTGTTTGGTTTTGAGCTGACTTGTCCTGCTGGCAGAAAATTAAATCATACACACATTAAGAGGTTAATGGAAGGAGGCACTGCAGCCTGGCATTGACAAGCAAGACACAGCTGTGGTGTATGTTGACATGAGATATGAAAATAAAGTGAAGGGAGGAAAGAGGAGGAAAAGCAGAGATGTGAGTTCTGTCTCAACCAAATCCCCAAGCCAAGCTCCCTGAGAGGTGTCAAAGATGTGCCTGAAAAAGAAGAATGCAAAGATGGGTCAAGAAAAATACACATATCTACAGATCTAAAATAGACAGTCTGTCAGGAAAATGAGTATGTTTTGAAACCAATGTGCAATGATGAAAAAAAAAAAAAGTATGTCACCTTTACAGAGCTTTCAAGGCAATACCACACTGAAAGGAAAGGGGAGGAATCAAGGCCCTCTCTGGCTCCTGTGAAAAGCAGCATCCAAATTAACTGGTTTTCAAGAGATTGAGTGGAAGCATTTCAAATCTCACCTCCTCAGTTGCAGCTGATCTCTTCTCCCATCTACTCCCAAGGGGAGATGTCTGATGATACGACTGGGAGGCAGCAGATAGAGAACCAGCCCTGCTCTGACAAACCCAGAAACCCAGAGACCTTCTCAGGTAATTTCACTCTCTGATGGCCAACAGGGAGAGTGGGCAGTGACTCTTGGAGCACGGGGGGGAGAACAGTGGATGTCGCCAGCAGGTCTGTAGTTGTTAACGTTGGCTCTTTATTGTGGTTGCACTGCCAGGGGTGAACTCAGTGACTAATTTCACAACGGTGGAAATCGAGATCCACTTTCAAGCACGTTGTGCCTCGGAGTTCCAGCAGCTCCCACGTCTGGGTTTAATGCTGCCATCCACTGCTGTGCAAAATGAGCTGAACAACCGGGAGCTTTTCAGCCATACAAATGGCAAAGTGTTCTATATGACTTTGTTGTTGGGAAAGCTATCTGTGTGATTATGTTAGTTTAATTTAATAGCAGGCTGTTTAGGTAAATGAGCAGGGAGGCATATGAGTGTTTGCAAATAATGTGGAGCATGATTGCAAAATGATGCTGCAGGAGATGGGTTTGTCTGGCCCTTGCCGGGGCTCTCCAAACACCCTTGAGCAGGAGAGAAGGGTCTCCCTTAACCTTGGACAAAATCCCTCTGGAAAAGAGACCCAAGGGTGCCTTACTGAATCCTGGGCTGAAAGGCAGTAATTTGGCAGGCTGGGAAATGTCAAATGTGGTAGAGCCTTTGATGAGTTTGGACTTTAATATCAGCGTCATGGAGTCTGGAATAGTACAAACCTGCATAGGACCTGAAATTAGATAGATTTTTTTTTTTCTTTAAATTCCTTGTGTTTAAAGATAATTTTTTTTTTTTTCCTTTTGGAACCTATGCCTGTGGAATTGACTGCTGTAGTGGAGCTGGTCTGAGAATAGAGCAGTCAGGGACTTCTCATCCAGAGCTGCATCAGAAGTCAAAGGGGTATTTTTAATGCTTAGAGGTGTGCAGTCAGCTCTGTAGGGTCAAGGAAATGTCACTGCATCGAACAGCAGCTTCCCAGCTGTGGGCTCCATCCTGCCAGACCTTGGGTCACAACTCCCTTCCTGCACTGGTCCACTGCTTCCCTTCCTTACTTTGATTAACACTAGCAAACTCCTTGCTTTTCAAAAGATATTTTCCTCATTTATGAAATGAAAGCCCTTTAACTTGGCTAGACCAGCTTGTTCCTGAATCTAATTAAACAGCCCCAAAGTTTTAGCTCTTGCACCATGGAGCTTTTCAAGGAGAAGTACCTTTCCCTTCCTCTAGAATGGCTCTGTTACTGTTTTAATGATCACTTTACCCAGGAGTTTTCACCTCTGTTTCCCTGGGAAAATTAAAGCAAATCTAATATATTGATACGGATGATCCATTTCATGTGAGTCGGTGACACTCTGGCCGTGACAGTACCAGAGAATTCATTGCTGCAGGAGCCCATTGAATCTAATATTAGTGGCTGGGCTTTTAAAGGACACTGGGTAGTTTTATGCCCTGCTTCTACCTGTCTGAGTTAAGATAATGAGGGTAATCTAATATTATGCTTCAGGGCTTTAGTTACCTGCCTATGGGGTTCAGAAGGGAACTCTGCTTCCAGGGGCTGTGCAGAGTTCAATTGGCCAAGTGCTTTATCATTTGTGTTTCATTTCCTCTGAAGCCTCAGGTATTGGCCACTGCCAGAGGACAGGTGCCAAACTGATGACACTCAGATTTTGTCTCCTTTTAATATCAGTGGGCTGCCAGGCAGATACACCAACATTTCAGCTCCTCCCCCTCAACTCCAGATTTATGCCATCACCAGAGGAGTTTTCTGGCTTTCCTCCAAAGCCCTGAAGAGAAAAATCCATTTTATGTTTCACCAGCACAAGCCACGAGTCATCTGGGATTTTAAAACTTCTAGAAGAATCGTGGTATCTGTTACTTATTTAAAGATAACAAAGTGGTCTTTCTCTGTGAATGATCTTCTTGATCATTGAAATGAAAATTTAAAAAAAAAAATCAAAGTCACACACGTATCATTTAAAATTATGCATATGGGATATGGGCTTTTTATTTTGTCTCTCAAAATATATCACACAGCTCTTCCCTGCTTAAGGAGGAAATCAATTTTTGTCAAGTTTCTGGCAAAACTCTGGCACCTCTCTTATTATCTGTAAATTTGGGATCAGTGTCCTGCCTCACAAATGAGCTTTTATCTTCATCTCTAGTGGACTGTACAGCTGCTATTTCTTGGTCCTTCCAGTCGTCAATCTGTTTATCTCCTCCTGAATTATCTGTTGTAATTAGAATACATTTTCTCATCTCAAGGGGAAACCAGCTCCAAATGAGTGTTCTATAAAAGCAATTACTTTTGATATTAGATATCTGTACATAAAAACACAGTATTTCTTCCAATTAAAAAGCACTAATGAATTTTGTGTCTAGGGAGGCAGTAGCCTACGCAATGCTGCAGTTTCTGTGAAGCCAAGGAACAAAAGATTAGGCCTGTAAGAGGGCAGTGCACCCCTGAATAGCAGATCCAGGGAGAATATGGCTCTGCAAGGGCATCGTGATCCTTTTTGTCCCCAGCAGGCCTTTTGTCAACACTGCTGAACTGGATCCCTCCCCACATTGTGCCAAGATGACTAACACAGTTTGTCCTACTACACCTGGCCCTCACTCTTTTTATTTCCTCAGATACTCCTCTTCCTCAAAGTATTAAGTCACGCAGTAGGAATCTTGCATTTGGCATGGGGCAGCTTTCCCAGAGGTCTCCATGGATGCTTTCTCTCTACAGACACGGAACTGCCACCTTTCAGCATCTCAAAATTACCTGAAAGAGTAGGGAGCTTTTATCACAAGCTTTTCTGTAAAAGGGATCAATTCAGAAACAGCTTGACCACATTATATTGTCTTCATGTCTTCTTCCTTAATTATCTTTCTTGCCTCTGGTTCTTGTCTTCATTGATGGCGAGTTCTGTGGGGTGGGAACTGTCCTTTTGGGCTCACGTAGCATCTGCTGCAGTGGTATCCTGAGTCTGGGCTACATGCTATGGAAACACTAAGGAAAAAAGGTGTTCTGGCCAAATCCTGTCCTGGTCCTAGGACTTACCACGTAAGATTTAAGGATTAAGCATCAATATGGTGGGAGCGGAGTGTGTAGGATGGAATAAGGGTCAGCTTCCAGCCCAGGTGCTGAGGACAGCCCTGGGCATCTTTATGGAATTTTCCATATAATGTATTTTGAGCACGTGGCAGATATTCATATGTTGTGTCTCACAGTGCCCTCTGCAACCTGATAAAGTCCCTGTTTTGAAGAAGAAACATATGGCAAAGCACTCAAGGGGTTGGATATTAGTCCTCTTTCCAGGTAATTTGTCCTAATCTACATAATTTCCAATGCTCCTGGTTCTGCACTCTCTGCCTGAGTGGCTTCTGTGGGTGGGAAAGGAGCAGCCCCCTAACAGGCAGAGCTGCCAAATCACTTCATCCCCTCACCATCATTCAGCAGTCTTCTCACAGATGGATGTCTTACAGGATTGCCTCTCATCTGGGCCTCAAGACTGAGAAATACGGCCTCAGGCTTTCCATTGGGGTCTGGAGATGAGGTTAAGCTACAAAACCACTGCACCTTCTGTTTTCAGAGCCAAAAAGTTGCATATCAACTGCTTCAGCTTTACAGGTTGCTGTACATTTTTCTTTTTAAAGCCATCAGCTGCAGGATGCTGTTTGTCTTCTCCCTGATATATCTGCAGAGATACTTGGGGCTGATACCAGGCACCAGGGGACATAAACTTTTCAAGCAAGGATGCAGCAAACTTGACTACAAGTATGAAAAAAATAAGACTGTGTTTTGGTTTTCAGATAAATGAAAGTGCTGGAGTCACTTAAATTAGATGGGGCTTAGTTTGTTGCTCTCCAATTTCCAAAAGTTGGAGCTTGTATCCCTGTGGGATGTGATTTGCTGAATCTTTCTGTATGTAAAATAAATCTCCTCCACATTCAGCATTCCTTCTAGCTCAGAAAGTGAGCACCTTTTGATATGGGCAAAATTCAGATCATTTCTCTGGGCAGCAAATCTTACTTATTATTTAGGCTTGCTTCCGGGTCACGGTGGGAGAAGCTGATTTGGGATACGGAAAGTTGGGATATGCAGAAATTAAGGGCCAGGATCTGTTTAACATTTAGATTGAATCACGAGCTAGACACTACCAACTCCCTCTGCTGCATGCTACTGTTTGCAAAGTTGGCTGAAACACCAGCAAAAAGTGAAATAGTTCCAAACAAGACCTTTTTTTTCTGCATATTGTTGATCCTCATTCTAGAAACTGCAAAATGCTTTTACTTTCTGAGGTTTAATATTGATGCACTGAACTGCCACTGCATTCACTGAATTTATGGCTGTGGGGCTGTGCTGGCTGTGTGTGAGAGGCAAGGGGCTGTTCACACCAGCGAGCCTTTCTCTGGTGTGAGCGTGTTCTTTCAGAAATTATCTGATTTTCTAATTAGCTAATAGTTATTTTCAGGGCTTACTGAAATGAAGTTATAAACAGCTGGCGAGCTGAGACCTTTAGCTTAGTGTTGAAGGCTCACTCGTATTGCACTTTTCTTCCTCCTCCTCCAACCAGCTGCTTTTCTTGGGCTTCTGCTTCTCTCCAAAATGCAGCTCCTGAAGGAGGAAGATCAATGCTTCGCTCCATGCCTACAGATATGCCATTCACTGAGGCTGTAATCTTCATCTGAAGTTTCTAGCTGCAACAGAGCAAGACTACAAAATTAGCACAGTGCAGTAATTCAAGGTGGAAGCATTAGGGCTGATTCAGTAGTTGCAACTGCTCTAATTCCGGCCTCTGAACAGGTGGTTTTATATAAAAATAGCTTTAAAAGACATTGTAAGCTGAGTCTTGTTTAAGCTGTTACTGAACCTATTCCAGAATCTCTGAACCTTTTTCTTTTCTTTCCAAAGCTGTAACTGGAAATGCTAAAAGTCAGCTTTGTCAATCTATGTGGAGTTGCTATTGTCCCTGATCCTTTTTTCTTGGTTAAGCTAGGATCCAAAGATACTTTTTTGCCTTACATGGTATGCAGTGGTATTTTCAGCTGAGAAATAATAATTGGAAAAGGAAGGAAACAACTGTTTTGCTAATGAATTTTATGTTTCCTGTTTAAAAGAGAGAAGTGTTTTGGGAGTCACAGGTAGAACTGCTGGGTGACTATGTCAGGTTTTGTGACCTACGCCAGGTTTTTCAGAAGGAAATGTTTTATCCCCTCCTGTTAAGGTGCTGGAAACTGAAGTACTTTCCTGTAATTGTTCAAATGTGCAGATGATCTAAGTGTAGATAAAGCTCAGAAGTCTGGCTTTGAGGCCCTTCTCGAGCTAAGGCTGAGACAGGCCAGCAAAGGCATTTCAGAGATTTTGCAGCAGTTCTGTCAGTGTTCTGACATTCTATATTATTTTCAATCACTTATTTTTATTTTCATTTGTCAGAAGTTTAATTTTGTCTGAGAACCTTGGCTGAACCTGATTTACAGCTGCCTGTAATTGTGTTGCAAATAAGAAAAAATGATAGTAAAATAATCACAGCCATAATCTGATCTAGCTTTTGCCATAGTTTCTCCTATAAATCTCCTTGGTACTTTTCCCTTTGTGACAGGATTTATGATGAAAAATAGAAGATCTCTTTTCTTCCTAGAAAATTATGCATCCTGTGGAGTAATTAATCTGGTTAAGGAACTAAGGCTGGTTTGTTCTGCTCTCCATTCTCCCAACAATTTCTGTCCTACACAGAAATCTCTGCAGTGAGAGCAATAAATTTTAAATGAATGACAGACACTAATTATTTGTGACCTCATTTTCATCTGCAGTGTTGAATGGGCTATGACCATTCCCAGTGTATCAGCTGCAGATATTTTTAGTCTAGAAATTTTACAGAATAAAAGACAGCTTTAAAAATAGCAGCTCACTGGGCATCCCCTTTCTGCACATCCCTATTTCAGAGCTGGCCCCGTGATCTCAATCCTTGGCTCTGGCTGTCAGCAAAGCTGCTGTGCCTTGTCCTCACTGGCTTCTTATGCCATGGAAAAATGGGTGCAAGTTAGGACTGCAGGTGAGTAACCAAAGATAAGAGGAAGTCTGCAATAAAAAAAGAAGAAAAACAAAAAAAGAAGAAAACAGAAAAGTGCTCCCAGATGAGGGCCTGGAGGATGTGCTGGAAGGTGTTCACCAGCAGCCTCTGCTTCAGCCAGACTGGGGGATGCTCATCCCATCACCTGTCTCCTGATCCCATCTCTTAAAACCAGCCTCTTTTTGGGAAGGTGCTGCTGAACTGTCACTCCTTTTCTGTTTTGTTAGAAGGCTGACCAATGCAGGAACTGTGGATATGGGGCTTAGAGAGTGATGAGGAGAAGCTTTCTGTTGAGAAGACATTGGCTGAAGGAACAACAAATCAACTTTCAGATGGGAAATGCAATGCAAATATGTGAGACTTGGTTGTATTGGGTCTGGCTAAGCAACCAAGCATTGAGGAACATTGCCTGTGATTGCTGTGTCTAACACACATGCACATATATAAAATTTAGTATAGTCATTGTTCCTAAGAACTTCTAGAGACACTTTAGTGCTCTTCTTGAAGAAGGAAGCAATGTGATAGCATTTATTTAATTGCTGCTATATATTGGTCAATGCTACTGCATTGCTGGGATAACTGTCAGTCAGACTAAGCTACAGTTTGGGTAAGGAATGGAGAAAAAACCTCACAGCAGTATGCGCTGAGAGCAAGTCAGACACGTGATCACTCCTTCCCGGAACAAGATCAAATTAGCAGCACGAAGAGCTGGAATATCAGGTTTAGAAAAAGGTATATGAAATAATTGTCATTATGCATGGTTTGGCAGGCTGTCTGAATGATTCTCTCAGAAGTAAAATAGCCAAGTGCTTGATGCTTCCTGTGGGTTGGCAGTTTCATTCTCACATTACTTGTGCCATAAAGACTCAAGTGTTTTGTTCCATAAACTGCAAGAACGTGTAGTATGAAGAATAAAGTTTTCAACTACTGGAATTAAATTGTTGCTTCAAGTCCAATGAGCACACCACATCTTGGAGACCCTTTCATTAAAGCAGGTCAGTTAATTTTAATGAAGTCATCTTCAATTTGCTTTGATGTTATACCAGAACCTAGCCCAGATGATTCCAAATGATTATCAAATGAATTTCCACAGTATGGTCTTTCAAGGACATAGGCTTTGTCAAGTTTTCTGGGGTTTTGACTTTTAAGGTGCCTAATTTGACTTTTTTTTGGAGGGAACCGCTGACTTTTCTCTGAAACTGAGCCCCCTTTAAGATTCCTTATATTGGGCATGTAAAGCAGAGCTTGCAGCATCACTGCTGGTGGTGTCTGTTAAGTCTAAGACTGTATGGTGCAGGAAGATTAGGCTGCTGTGTTTTTCCTTTTGGGTGGGGAGAGATTCAGAGTCTCAGACATGTAATGTCTGTAATCACTTGAGCAAGGAGTCATTGTCAGGACAGCCATGGGGGGCCCTCTGTTTGAATTTTTTCAAAGGCAAGTCAAAGTGCCGAGTAGCCTCTCATCCTAAAAAACAAAAGGACAAATGTTAAAATTTTCTTCAGAATGAAGCTCCCTAAAATATTTTCAGAAATACTGAACATGGATTGAAGTGCTTCACTTAATAAGCTAGAAGAATTTCTGTGGTTTGAAATCAAGACAAATCTTGCGTTTTAGTCATGTTTCAGTGCGTGGTGATGAGGAGCATGAAGAAGGTATGAAAGGCACAAACACAAGCAAGGTCTGTCCTGACTCAGGACCACTGATTGCATTATTTATGTATTTTTGTAGGCAGTGTCTGAAATTCAGTAGCAGAATTCCTGAGTACTGCAGGTACTCAGCCCTTTTATGTTAATTTGTGACTGTTTGTATAGTTGCACTTTATATTAGCACAGGATTTTGTCATAAGCACTGCAGTAAAAATGCACAACTTTACTCTTTCAGGCCAGTAATGAACCACTGTGTCTCTGGTCTGTCCTGTCATTAAACAGAGATGGTGATGGAGCTATAACAAGTAAGGACACTGTTAGCAGTGAGGTGCAAGAGAATTCCTTCATGAGGGTCTGAACTGCCCTCCTTAATGTGACTTGGAGAAGTGTAGTGGGTTTGTTCACATCCTTTACCTTCTGTGAGATAAGAATAGGGAGGAATGCAAAGCAGGCTCCAAACTTAAAGAATATAAAGAAGTTTATCAATAGAACTAAAAGTAAAAAGGAATAACAAGGAATTAAAAGCAAAAACCCCCCTTTTCCTCCAGCACCTCTCCCTTTTATCCAACTCACACAAAGGATAACAGACTATGATCTTGGTCAGTAAAAACCTTCAGAACACTTCTCCTCCCCCCATCCTTCTCCCTCCTTCCACTTATAATATAAAGACACAAATTTGGGATTATTTCAGTCAGTTTACCACTCTAAAATAGTCTTTCATCAGTTCATTTAGGGAGAGGAGTCTCTCTTGTCCATGCTATGGAGCTTCTCCACAAGAAACAGTCTTCTCGTGGCATCCACGTCACAGCACAGCAGCTGCCCAGGAGTGGTTTGCTGTTGGCATGTGTGAGTCCCTGCCCTCGATTACAGCTTTCACCACAACTGTTTTCAAGGGTTCACTCATCGCTAATGGGGTACGGGTTTAAGGATGAGCCGTTCCAGAGCAACGGTTCTCTTTATCTATCTCTAAGATCATGTTCATCTCTAGGAACAGAGGTTTTCTTCTTCTTCTTTCTTCTTGCTCCCTGGGAGCAAAGGGTCTTCAGCTCATCACTAACTCTCTCTGTTCAGGCTTCTCTGTGGATCACAGCTGCTTCAACATTTACTTATTTCAATACAGGCATCTTTGCTTGTGGCTGCCATTGAAAACTCTTCCCCCCATGCTTATCACGAAATTACAAGGGAGTCTCTAATATATCATAGTCCATCACCATAGCTTTACAAAAGAATTCCAGCTGACTGGCATCTCCTCTATCTCTTCTCTCTAGGCTTCAGCTCTTTCTTCTTCACTGGAGAAAGACTTCACTGACTTAGGTGTCACTAATCATGGTGTCCATTCACGGGTCTTTGCCTTTCCCTTTCCCTCTAACCTGGGAAAGGATTGGTGTTTGCAGGTTTCATCTCTCTGAGGAACTCACAGCACTGGAGGGGTTAATCTGCCCGTGCCCGTGCAGCTGGAGTTTATCTGTTTCTGCCAAGCGGCGGCCGGAGCTGGTCTCGGTCTAAAGTTTCATTTCCACGGCCAGACTGGAGGAGGGTAGGGGGGGCATCTTGGCCTGCACAGAGCCGCGGGCCATGGCCCAGCCCTGCTGGGCTGAGGGGGCCAGGCCCAGCCGAGCTAAGAGGAGCCGTGGGTCCCCATCAGGCCGGGACGGAGCAGGGTCATGTCCCAGCCCGGCCCCACAGGTTCGCGCAGGCAGGGCCCAGCCAGGCCCCACCGGGCTGAGCGGGCCCTCAGTTACCTGTGCCAACACTGGAAAAGCAAGAGAGAGATTCTCACCTTGTCTGTCTTTAAATGATGTCTTTACAGAGGTGCAGCCAGCTTCTGAGTGGCTTAATAGAGCTGTCAGTATTCAAATTATTCAATTGATTGGTTCTGTCGAGTTCTGGAGGAAGTTACAACAGCTCTTTGCAACAAACATCACTTCCTTGGCTGGTGGAATAATTTTTTTTACCCCTTAACTAAACCTTCAAACTATGCTAACCCATGACAAGAAGCCAGTCCCACATTTGTACTGCCATGTGTGTTTGTTGCTACCAAATGCTGACAGTTTCTCTCTTTCTTTTTAATCGTTTAGTTGAAATGATGACTTTTCCTCTTGAAAAGGTCTTGATTTTAAAAATGTTGAGTGAGTCAAACTCTAATTGCTTTACTTGGTGTTGTAAGTGATTTGGGGGAAAGTCACACTTTCCTGTATGGTATTCCTAAGATTATTATAAATAGCTTTGTCGCTTATAATGACTTGTTGATAGCGAGCCTTTTGGAAAGGAAAGCTTTGACATTAAACACAGGATATTTGAGGAGCTTATTTATGAGAATTCAGCACCAAATTAAATGCCTGTTTCCATGGAAGAGGTTCTTGGCGGTGTGATCATGTGGGCATTTTTTATGTTGGTTTAGTTTTGTTTTACTTTTATTTTTGAGTTGACCAGTGAATGAAACCTGTAAATGCATTGTTGGCTGGCTAATTTCTCAGCACTTACCAAGTGCCCAAACTTTCTGCTGCTATGAGCTGTACAGAGCTGAGTATCTTACATATTTCATTTGTCAGATGTGAAGTACAGAGGAAATCTGGAGTGATTCCCAGGCGAGAGACAGTGTCAGCTCCATTAAAACAGTTTTAGCACATCTTTGTGGGAACAGGCTGGGCAGGGCGTGCAGCTGAGTCCAAATGACCTATCTGTTGACTCAGGCAGTGAAATCAGATTTATCCTGTATTTCCTGCCCAGCAGAAGCTGGTGACCAGTCCATAGCTGTGTCCCCAACACAGGAACCAAACCTTGACCAGACCTGCAGTGGTCTTGGGGTCACAGAGCAGATACCAGAACTGACATTAATGTGGAGTTAAACTGGGCACACCCACATGTGGTAGAAATCCAGTATCTCTCCCTTAAAATGAGTGAAGCTATAATGGGCTACACGGGGAAATCCTCCAGTTCTTATGGGGAAATTTTTTTCTTAATTATCTTAACAATAATTAGACATTATGGAAAAAGAAGAAATCGTGAAAGCTGCTAATTGATTCTTTATAGTTTGCGCGTTACGCACAGATACTGCAAGATGTGTTGACTTGGACTCTGGTTTGAAAAGCTGAGGATAATTTCCACGGAGCCGTGAGGGTTTCAGAGCTGAGCTTCCTGGGAGTTCAGATCTCATTTATCTGAAAATATTCTGTGGTCACAGAAGAGGTTCTATCTGTATCCTTTATATTAATATTCTGATTTTTTTTTTTTTGTATCTATTCCATTTAGGTCTGGCAAAGCCCATGGGATTAGTTGAAGGTCCAGGAGGCTTGGGCCAGGGGGGAATGGCTGCTACCCTGAGAGACGACAGCCATGAATCAGAGACTAAGTATGAAGAATATGGTTACAATGCCCAACTCAGTGACAGGATATCACTGGACAGGTCCATCCCTGACTACAGGCCAAAAAAGTAAGTTGAATTCTGCATTATTATTGGGAGTAAGAGATTGATTGTTGTTCTGTTGACCCATGGTGGCATTGTTCTCTTCACATCCCTTCCTGCTTGGAATATGACAGCAGTTACTTGTACAGACACCCCTGAGCTCAGTGAAAATTAAACAGACCACTGTCATCTCAAGCAGGAAGTGTCACATTAAATGCTTAGCTAATTCTGTCAGTAGTGCATTAATATGCACGTTCAAGGCCTCAGATCAAAAACTACATCAGGATATCGGAGCTTGTTTGGTCTGATTCATTTAGAAAAAGCCTTCAGAGGTGGCAGCTTTAGTCTGAGCAGTGGGAGGGGGGCAGTGCAACAAACACTTTATAGTCACCGCTCCCATAAAAATAACCCCAACTTACCAAATCAACTGTCTTTAATTGCATTTGATATTCTTAGAATTGTTTAGTCAGGGTTTGCAGTGTGCTGAAATGTGGACTAGGAGCAATCCATCGGCGTCCTGTAATTGCAGTAAGATTTTTTTTGTCTTTGGAATGTGTATCTATTTTTATTCCAGTGTTTATAGTCTTCACACGCCTGTGCTGTGCTTGACATTGCAATTACATGTTTATTATTTGCACTGATTTATTATATTTTGTATTAAATAACTTTCAGATCTTTCATATTTATGGAGTTATATATTTTCCAGATGAGACATCCGCACTGTCATCCCATGAATGACAATCAGTAATGTCTTAATGCGGAGGAGATCAGCAACAATGCCTAGTTGCTCTCAGGAGACAGAATTGAAAAGAATACTTAATTAATTTCTAATAATAATCTTCTGTTTTAAAAGACCCACTGGGGCTCCTAGGCAGAACTGAAAGTTAAATAAAAAAAGTATCTTATTAAGTGGTGAGAAAAGTTTAGCCAAGCAAAACAGCTGTGCTCTGTGAGTAGATTGCAATTGAATTAGGATTTTAGGCAGTTCAAGCTGCCAAAAACAAAACTTCAGCTTAACTAGAAATTTCATTAGCTGTGTTACATATTAATCTGATCTCAGAAGTATTGACTCAGCGTTTGTTTTCTCAAACCCTTGCTATAGAAAAGAAAACCCAGGTAACAGAAGTGGCAAGGAGAAAACAATTTACCTTGATTCCACATTTGATGCAAGTACACTGGCTTGTTCAATGGTCTCATGTCTCCTTCTCTCATGATGTATTATAAAAATTCACCATGGGATTATGCTGCAGAAAAAGAGTCTGTAATTATGCAAATATTGGAGTTGTGCATCAGATCTGACCCAGAGACCCTTAAAGTCAAAGTGAAGTTTCCCAAATGGAGGTCGGTAAGGTTTGACCTGGCTGTTATTTGCTGCTGTGGTCAGAGGGATGAGGATAAATGAGAAGTGTTCTGCCAGGAAATGCAAAAGCAAAGCCTTCATAGCTGAAATCCAGCTCAGCAGCTGTCAGAGGCATGAGACCATTTGCAATGCAGTGATGTTTCACTTCAGATTATGCTCTCCCACAGTTTTACTTAGAAGCTTTGATGCGTCATTCAGATGAGCTTTTTGACATTCTCCCATTCTCTCATTGTGGATATGTCATAAGGCCATGCCATGTGATTAAACGTCTGAGTTACTGGGAGAACTGCCTTCCTTGTCATGTTTTGACACTTCTGAGGTGGTTCTAGTTAGATCTAGATGCTGCAATTGATGCACTTGTCTCTAGATGCTTATGAGTCACAGAAAAGCCCTTCAGACTGAATTTGCTATGGAAAACGAGTGGAAGTTTGGAGAAGGTAGAAGGTCTTGGTATAAGAAGACTTTTGCCCACTTAGATGGATTGAGAGCAGCCCTGAGGAGAAGGACATGGGGGTGTTGGTTGACTCGGAGCTCGACATGGCCCGGGGCACTCAGAGACCAGAAACCCAAATGTGTCCTGGGCTCATTCCTCACCATGGACAGAGGGAAGGGAGGGGATTCTGCCCCCCTGCTCCAGTCTTGTGAGACCCCACCTGGAACTGCATCCAGCTCTGGGGCCACCAACGTAAGAAGGACATGTGCCAAAGCTGAGCTTGACTGTTTGGTTTAGACACTCTGCTCTAATCGTGTTTTGGAGAGAACTGAACCTCCAGGAGCTTGAGACAGGCTTTGAAAAGCCCTGCTTGTCCAGCTTCTCTGTGTGCAGACTTGCCCAGTGGTCTCCCCTCTCCGTCGCTGAGCGCTCCTCAGTTTGCTTGTGATTTATATTCATGTAATTCCCAGAAGTGTGCATTTTTAAAAAGAGAGGGCTTTTCATTTTTAAATTGAGAAGCATGGTAGAATCAATGTCCAAGGCCATGTACAAAGTCCATGGCCAGCCTGTGAATAAAAACACTTACCTGAATTTGCATTCCCAAAGTATTAAATTGTACTTTCTCTCCATTCTGGCTTCCATTTAAAATATTCAATCTGTGTATTTGCACACACCAGTAGGTATTAAAGATACGAACTGGGAGAATTTATACTCAAGTTTGCACTGCATAGGCACAATTTATGAAAGTAAACATGATTTCAGTATGCAAACTTGGAACTTATAATGTTCCAAGCTTGATGAGAAATACTGTCTTTTTGTTCATTTGAACTCCCCTCTTGTTGTTGTCCACTATCTTACTCTGATAGAATAAGCCTTCTGTTCCATCTACAAGCGTAGGTTCATAAACATTTGGCAGTTTAATTGCTTTTCAGGAGATATCCTCATCCCCGTGCAGCAGATTAAAAAAGATGTTGCACTACAGACATGCACAGTCAGCCAGCGTGACCATGAAGGCTCCTAAATTGGAGTCACCTCCCTGTCCTTCCACTGCAGCAGAGTCTCAAGCCGGAGTCGGTACTCCTGCCCTCGAGATGCTTTTCTCACATTTTGTTCTGCTTTCCTACCTGCTGCTGCCACTGCAGATACTCCTTTTGGCTCAGACACCTTTTCTTTAGGATACGAGTTTCTGTCGGTACAGGAGATGAGCAAATTTTGTGCATGCTGTGTTTGTGTGCCAAATAGAGGCAATGGCAGTAAACAGCTTGCTTGTGATTACAAATCACACAATAATTACAAAATTGTAGTTTGATTCTAGCGTGGTATAATAAATATATCTCAGCGTTTTCTTCTCAATATCAGAGATTTTTAAATATCTATCAGAGATGTATAAATAATACAATACTTGAAGTTTTTTAAGGGCTATATCACTGTAGAAAATATGTTGCAGAGAGCTCAGAATGTTTGATTTCTCGTCCCAGCAGTAAAGTATTAGCAGGACTTCTGGCCCTCACTAACACATCTTATTTCCTCCATGCAATGGAAGAAAAAAGAAGCCTTTCTTGCAAGGAACAGGTTATTTTTGTTTTGGAAGAACATGGCTAAGCTAGAGCTTGCTCTGTAGTTCTCCAGGAAAAGTGTTATTAATGGTGACGTGTTATTGGATTAATTTCCACGTATGTTCTTCCATATACAAAATGAGTGTCGTGATCCAAAAAAACGTGAGCACTTAGTGAAAATAATCCACTGGTGCCAATGAGCCTTGTGTGTGGGAAAGGTAAGAACATGTATTCGTGTCAGTTATCCCTCCCAGTATGTGCAGGTGTCCAATAGTCCTGAATGCTGCCCCTGGGAATGCTGTGGGATCTGCTGGGCCCTGTCCGTGCCTTTCTTACATAATGTCAAAGGGACGGTGTTTGATTGAACAGTCAAAACCAGACCTGGGGCAACAGAGCTGAGATTTTGGTGGAGATTCTGCCCTTCCCAGAGTCAGCCACCTAAACCCCTGCAGGCACTGAGCAGAGAACAGGTTTCCCTGGGTGGCTGCAACAGGCTGCCAGAATTCATCCTGCGCTTTTGGGGGGGCAACAGCCTCTGCTGCTGCCAGCTCTAGCACAAAATAGCAGCCTCTGCTCCCCTAACAAAGGATCAGACTCGAGCCTTCCCAGCCATGCATGAAGGCAGAGGTGCTAAAGCCCCCTGTGACAGTAGATTTTGACTTTATCAAAGATGGAGAAAGTAGAAAAAGTCCAAAACCTTAAGGAGTGTCGTTCAAATACAGGGGGAAAGAGCCCCCAAACTTCCAAAAGCTGTTTGTTTTAGAATGTAGCATCCTGGAAAATTTGGAAGTGTCAGCTAACCAGATGCTTTCAAACACAGGCATTGTCTCTCAGGATAACATCAATTCCCCTGTTCTTTTTGATGCACAGGCTGGATAGCAAGGGGTTGAACTGAACAGGTGCAAAACCTGTAAATCCGGAATTTTCTATCTTTCTATCACTTGACTTTGCAACTTAAATAACTTGAGGGGTTTCTTTACATGCAGGACACATCCACACACACACAGGCACACACACTCAGGCACTTGTCAAAACCACTTGCTGTCATGCATTATGCATACTTTTGAGAAAAGTTAATATGATCCTGGAGCTTCCATAATGGCTAAATTGGCTTTTACACAAAATTGTCGCTGCTTGGTGAGGATCTTTAATTTAACTGATCTTTTTTTGTGCTACTGGATGCCGAGTGCATTGTGGCAGTTCAATGATAACAATAATATTAATATATGGATTCAGTCTGCTGGCTCTATCAGCCAAAGAAGATATTTCTTTGTGTTACGGTCAGGGATGTTTGTATTGAGAAAATTCAGCCCTAAAGAACAAACTTATTAATGCTGTGGCAACTGAAGTCTTTAGCCATAAAATGCAGAGAAATCTGGGTCTCGAGGAAATTGCTTTCATTTATTCAGTTCTTTTATGGAGGCAAGCATTTTTGTGGTTTGCTATAGACATTTCACAATAGCAAAAGAATTGCATCTCTGGGGCTGTGAAGCGTAATTAATGGTTCAATCCACTCCATACCTAAGGAAAAGCTTTTTTAATTACCTATCAAAGAGAATTCTGGAATTGATCAAATAGTGTTATCAAGGGGGCAGGCTTGGTAAATAGACCTCTGATTTGTTCATTCAAAGGTTTAATAACAGCAGCTCGAGTGAGGCCAGCAGCTGGAGAGCAGCCTCGCTGTCAGAGCTGGTCCTTAGTGAGCCGTGAGCTCCAGCCGCCTGCGAAGGCAGAACCATCACCTTTAATTTTGACCCCTTCCTTTGGTGGTAGATCTCTGTGGAGTCCCTGTGATATCTGAGCCATCAGTCAGCAGCTCTCTCGAGCTGCATCATCTGGGTGTTTGCGGTTTGTCCGTGCTGGGAGGAGGGTCAGTGGTGTGGCTGGATGGCCCCTGCCCGGGGCTGTCGCGGCCGCTCCTCTGCCCGGCCGTGCTGGATGTTGCTGCAGGAGCAGGGATGAAGGCAGATGGCTTTCAAAGAGCATCAGCTTTTGGATCAGTGCACTGGAGAAAGGCTAGGTTTGGGATTATTTGGTTTGCCCCACCTCTGCTGCTTGCTCTGCCTCGTGACCTGTGTTCTTTGAGCCACTTGGAGAAATGACACAAGAAACTCCGAATTAAAACAGATCTGTAGGATTCTTTCCAGGTTAACCAGAGTGCAGTGTAATGGGCTTCTTCACAAGGAATATTTGAAGTGGAACAGATCTAGAGCTTTCCAGGAATCAGAATTTCTGATTAGCAGAAAATGACAAGTGAAAAAAAAAAATCGCCTAAAAATATTTTGTGTTAGGCTGAACATCTTCTGTCAAATGTCTGTTCAAACAAAGTGTTTAGACCAGTGAAACCTTTAGTTTCCCCATTTTAAAAATCAGTCTTGAATTGTTGAATTTTCCATTACTAACTTCTACCAATACTTTCAGATTAAATATCAGGTCACAGTAAAGTGAAACATGAGCTGAAATTAAGCATTTCATTTTTTTAAGCAGAACAATGTTTCACAATCAAAGGCATGATATTTTGATTTCAATTAGGCTTATTTCTTATAGGAAAGCATTTGACTTTTTTTTTTGCACCCACTCTCAATCAATCTAAAAAAACATGCTCAAATTCTGAAAAATTCCTTTTTTGGGCACTCTGAACATATGACATAAATTGAAGCGGAGAGAAGGAAAAACAGAGACAGAAAATGGAGCAGACAGAATTACCTCTGGGCAACAGATTAGGATTGTTTATTGGAGGGAAATTCAGTAAGAGATGAAACTAACTGAAGTGTTTTAATTAGATCCCAAATCAATGTCCAGATGTGGATTTTGAACAGGGCAAAGGAGGGGGGTGTGTACACGTGCTCTGGGACTTTCTGTAGCTGTTGACCAGCTTTGCCAAGTTACACAGGCTGGGCATTTTCCTCGGGCTGCGAATCCCCCACGAACAGCACCTTTGCACACACATTATCTGTGTGAACTGGAGATACAGCCCCAGAGATACACAGCCGAGTTTCAGCTGACTTTTGCCTTGCCCAAAAGCAGAAGGAACTGGTGTGGGCTGAGTAAATCCCGCTGCTGCTTCCTCTGTGGTGAGCTGGGCTCTGACCAGCTCCTCCTCAGCGTTTGGTGTTGTAGTTCTGACTCAGATCATTTGGGATATCAGCTGACAACCTAAATTCACTCAGTCTGCTGCCTCTGGGCCAGCTGTGCTTATTTGTGTATCCCTGTGTACGCCACAGGCTTATCACTGCATTTCGGGAAATGTTTCTTATTTGGCTGTAAAGGGCTCAGACTGAAACTGTGCAAAGCCCTCAAAGGAGAGGAACAAAATCACCTGGGAAAGAAAACCCTGAGTAAGTCATAGGTATTGCCTACACCCCAGTAAATCATAGGTATAGCACCTACACCCCAGTGCTCTGTATTAGCACAGTCTGTAGCTGTCCCTGAGACCTGGAGTCATGCCCTGACCCCATTTATGAAGGTACTTCAGGTCTTCTCCCAAGCTCTGCTGGACCTCTGCTCACCTTGCACAAATAAAGAGTGATTAGTTGGAGTGTGGGCACAAACCTTTGTCTCCCAAGTCCCAGTTCACCTTTAGGTCTTTGTATATTTAGTTGTGCAATGTTAAATTACTCCAGTGAGAAGACTGACTGAGAAACAGGTTAACACATTGACTGTGCTTCCCAATAATAATTAAAAAAATATTGAGAAACCTTCCATCCCCTTCTTGAGGCCAGTACCACAGTTTTTTGCAGGACATGGCTGATGAGCAGAGCCTCCCCATCACCAGACTCCAGGCTGTCTCCATAGCAGCAGTGCTGGGCACGTGGCAGTGTCTCACAGTTATTTCTGATATTCGATAGATGTTTTCTCTGGCTTTTCCCATTAGATTCATTATTGATTCCCTTTTGTTTAGTGCTAGGCTTTCCAATTAAGTAGTGACTTTAATTATACTGCAAAGTGTATAACATAGGTCTTGATTATTAACACTGACCCGTGGGATGAAAGGAGCACCAGAAAGGCTAAATTAAAAAGAACTATAAAAATGAACAACCTTTTCCAAAAAGCCACCTTATGTTCAAATGCAGTAATTTTCCTCTTCTGCATTTTTGCAGTGCCTTTGTGTATACTAATTGTTGAAGACAAGTTCTACATGACTGTCAGCACTAATAAATGTAGATTTAGTGAAGGCTGAATTTGATTAACTAGGGAGTATGAAAACTAACTGATTGCAATGTTGTGTTTAAATGCAGTGAGACTGGAAGCCATTCCCTGCAATTTGTCTGCACCAGAATGTACTCCTGAATACATGAATAGTTTACCTGAGGTGGGTTGCATAACACTGACTAGAAATTAGACATCTAATTTAGGGTGATCGACTTGGCTGCCTGTGTAGTCGATGGAGATGCCATGGCAGCGTTGCTTATCATGTACAGAGTGCAATGTCCTCTGGAAGTCCCTCCCTCAGGAACCTAGGGCAGCCAGCTTAAATAGGATTTCAGGTGAATCCGGCCCAAAGTGTTCCATGCTCCAAGGCGTGCAGAAACAAACGGGATTTCTGTAGTAGCAGCGCCCAGTGAAGAATGACCCTCCAGCATGGGCAGCCTGGGCAGCTGGGAGGAAAACCAAAGGAATGCTCTATTTTGCATGCCTCGATTTTTCTTATCAATCCTCAGACTAAATGTGTCTCATGTGACCTGCACATTCACAGGTACCTTAAACATGGGGTTTTTTTCTTTTAAAGTATGCTTTAGAGACTGTGGTAATTTCTTGAACTTCAAAACAGAAACCCACAATATTTCCATGGCAGAAAGAGTATTTCCTTCTGAAGAAGAGCAGTGGTGGGGTGCTGTCTACAAATTGTGTGAGCTGTTCTTTCGTAGGTAAATGCATATCTGTGGTGCAGGAGCACTGCTGAGATCCAGCCAGGACATGCAGCTGTGTCCTGGCATTTTAGAATTTCTTTCATTTCCCTCCCCTGAGCCCATGGCTGGTTGTTGTCTGCTATCACTTCCAGGGAGAAAAGGATATTCCTGTAAATTTCTGAACTGTCATGTTTTGTTACACTCCATGATATCACATTACAGCATAAAAAGAAGTAACAGAACAAGATAGGCAATGAATTCAGGGTGGTATTTCTCATCCTTTTATGTTTCTTTGCATGTACTCTGTGACACTACACCTGAGATTCTTTGTAGGGCTTTGAAGGAGTTCTAATAGTTTGGAATAATGTTTCCCGTTTCTTTCTTAAAAGGTGTATTCAAATTTAGTTCTGCTGACAGTGTGAGGTACGTATTATCTCCAGATGTCTTCCTGATGTAATTTGAAAAATTAGAGAGTTCTGATTCCTATTTTATTTGGCTAGGTTACATAGTATAGGAAGGTCAAGGTTTCAGGTCACATAACCTCAAGGTTTTTTAGTTGTTGTTGTTTGTGTCTTTGTGATAAAAACATGAACAGGCCAAAATGTCAGACAATTTACTCTTCTGTCTGAAGTAAAACTGAATTGTGAACTCCAGGTTGATGCAGTGTTTCATTTTAATAGTGTCAGTTCGTGCTTGTTTTGCCTGTGTCTCCTGTTTTGAGTGAATTTAGTGCTAATAAAAGAGAGACTCTTAAAAGTAGCCAGAGCCAGAAGTACCTGACAGATACAGGCTGGCAAATGTAAGCTCCCTGTCTTGGTTAGCTTGACGTAGATGCTTTCCAAGGTTTGGTGTCTCTGAAACAGCACCTGCCAGTTAAGCTGTTTGAAAGTTTTGTGATATTGGAGTGTGGGAACTCTATTTTCTTTTCCTCCAGCTTTCTGAAATGTTCTTGTATTCTGTTATGTTGCTTCTAGACCTTCTGCTGTGGTCTCAAAAACAAACCAGAGTCAATCCAGGCCACCTTGCCGAATGCAGCTCCAAAGGAGCTTGGTCTAAGACACGCACCCACAATTTCAGGGGGTGGTAGTGTGTCAGGATTTATCAGTGAAGCACTAGGCAGCCTTAAGTTACTGGAGGTATCATCTCTGTGTATTACTTCTGCACAAGGTCCCTGTTTCTCAGCTTCTGGAAATGAAACCCTCTGGAACTGCATTTTACCTGCGTGAGATGCCTTCAGGTTGTTAAATAGTTCCTTAATTAGTTTATTTTCTTCTTTGCTCCAGGGGATGAGAATGTTATTTATGCTACACTCCTAGATTTTGTTAGTCTGGATTTATGCATTTTTGTCTTGTGAAGGCCCCAGCAGTGGGCTGGCCTCTGGGGTGGTGTGACACACACCTCTCAGGCGGACACGGTACTTCAGACTTGGAGAATGGTGGAATATTAATAGCGGCAACAATAATTAAAACAGTGCACTCAAATACCCTGGGGTGTTGTTGCTGAGTTAGTCTGTACCCCTAAAATTTCAGAGGGAAGGCATAAATATTAGTTATTTCCATCCACAAAGCGAACAGTTGTCTCATTCAGCGACTGGAGTAAGTTTTCATCCCTGCCATGGATGTTTCATTAGGACACAGTTCTCCCAGAGGGTCATGGTGCAGTTTACATTAAACTCAAGATAAAAATGACATTGAAGCTTTGCTCCTGCATTTTCTACGCTGCCTGAAAACAAATGCTTGACCTCCAGCTACTCCACTGGCTTACTGCCTTGGTGTTATTAACCCGCGTTTACCAAGAGACAGGGAATTTGTGTTCTGTTTGCTCAGAGAGGAGCACTCCACTCCTCTGCCTGACAGACCTGGGAATCTATGGAAGCACTGGGGGGAAAGTTTCTCTAAGTGCAGGTCTGAGCAAACAGCCAGGAAGGAACCGGTTGAATGTGCCTGACTGCAGATGAGGGATGAGGAAGGGCATGGCTGTGAACAGAACCTCGGCCTGCCGGGCACACAGTTCATGGCAGTGCTCCGTTCCCCCACTGCAGAGTACCCACTCCGGGCTTTCTCTATGGGGGCAAATTAATTTAAGTCTGCAAACACTGAGGATGTGAATTTAAAATGCTTGTGATCTGTGGACAAGTAGAAAAAAGATACCAGACAACGTAGAGTGAAAAGGGAAAAGTTTTCCGCAGCCTGGTTTGGGCAGGAGCAGTGCAGGAACACTGACCTGCAGTGGCCAAATCTTCTCAGAGCCAGGGAGAGGCTCTGAGTGTCCTTGGCCTGCTCAAATTCACAGCCTTACTTAAGTACGTTGCCTGGTCTAGGACGTGTGCCTAATTTCTGTCAACCTGAGTGAAAAGCAAGCACATGTTGACCTGCTTTATTTTGAATTAGGATAAGAGCTCATAAATATAAAAAATCCCCATACACCGCACTGTTTTGCTGCTGCAAGGTGTGTGTTTTAGGTATTAGCTGTGTGCTAGACAGTAAATGTGGCTGGATTTTTAGAAACTGTTTTAATTTCTAAATGTGACCAAAGCTAAATAAAAACGCAAGAGTTTTCTCAAGTTATATAAACTGAAGCTATATCAATAGTTAGAAAGGAACTGTTGTTAACATTTAACTTCTAAGTGCATGAAATTTTTGAATACTGTGCTGTTCACCTCTAACTAGCCTTTAATTTAAACAAAAGCTATAAAAGTGCAATTAGGCTTCGGTCCAACGAAGCACTTAAATATGTTCCTGGTTTTAAGTGTATGAATAACCCCAGTGAAGTTAAGACATGCTTAGGTGCTTTACTTGGATAGGACATTTCATGGAGAACAATCCTGCGAGGATCACTAGGGGAGATGTAGAGAGGAGTAAAGTCCCATCCGCACATCAGGATTTGACTGCTGTTGCCTAATGATTTATGCTATGGGATCCTGATCCAGAGTTCACTGAGAGCTTTGGATGTGCTCCATCATCTGATTGTCAGGCAGCTTCCTGCCCACGTACAGCACATGCACCTTCCTTCGTCCTCTCTGCCGGACTCAGACTTTTCATAAAAAACACTCTGCTGCTGCCACCAGGCTCTCTCCTCAATCCCATGTACAGCATCTAAACATCATGGATTTAATACTCCCATTTTCAGTGCTAAATCAATGTTCTTTATGCATTTGTTCTTGGAACACTGCTCTGTTAGAACCATAATTCTTCCCACATACCATAAACTTGGTTCTGTTTTCACTCTGATAGGAATTGATCATTTAAAGTAAGATGAAGCCCGTGACTACTGTTCAAACGTTTCAAGGCCATTGTTGGTTAGTCAAATGAGCTTGTGCACCACCTCAGCAAAGTGCTGTGATTACCAGGGGAGCATTACCTTTCTGGGCTACAACCAGCCTTGCAGCAGCTGGGACAAGTCAAGATTAAAGAGCTTCTCACTACAGTTTTGGCAGGCAGTGGTGCGGTCGGTTTATTCAGTTTACAGCTGACCTCCCATTTGGTGGTTTACTCCTCCAACCATCCTGTATTGTCCGTAGGTAGAGAGAAACATTCTCCTGCATAACTGAATTTGACCAGAGATTAAAGCTGGTGTCCTGTGAAATACACTGGAGCCCATTAAAGAAGGGATTGTTTGCCAAACGTTGTTGTATATCCTCCCAAGACCATAAAAAAACATTGTTAGCTGAAGTGATAGTGGAAAATTATTGCATTCCTCTATTCTCCTCCTTAGCACTACACTGCAATGTGACAGCAAACCCGTAATGAAATTCATGAAGAGCTCTGCAGCAGTTACCTTGAAAACTTTTTTATTGCCCTACATTTCCAGGTAACACTGTGATACCCAGCCTCTGTCCAGCACCAGCAACACCAGCTGAGGCAGAGAGATAGTCAAAATTAAACAAAAGCACCTGGAATTTTAGTATTAAATACTTGCAGTACATTTTTTAATAGTCAAGGATAACTTCCTGTATTTACATGTTATTATCTGAATAACAAATAGCTTCAAGGGTACAGCAAACTGTTCTGTGCAAATGGAAAAGGGTGAGTTTACTCTTATGCATTATTTATTGAAAATAATTCCTTTGATTTCATCAACTCCACTGCTTTTCCCTTATGTCTGGCACGGGCTCAGTAGGCAATAGGGGAGATGCTTCAGAGGAGGTGGTATCTTCAAATATGAAACCTGCTGCTGGATATCTGGGCTGTTACCATCTCACTCCCTGCAGACATGCTGGGATTAATTATTCCTTTGCCATAAAGAACCTTTTCTGGGATCTCGATGCATCACCTTGAGTGGAAAAGTACTTCTTTAATGGGAAATGTGCTAACAGTCACTGCTGGAAGTGCAGCTAAATGGCTTCACATGGCTTGCTGGAGAGCAAGGACCCTTGGAGGCAGCAGCAAGAAGTGGTGCCACTGGGTAGCAGCCAGTTTTGTGAATGCACCCTGGAAAACATCTGCTGGTTTTCTGGATGGCTCTTTGTGAACCTTCCCTATTTGAGATATGAGGTCTTAGTTTTGGCAAAGCGGAATTGAGAGTGTCTGTTCTCTGTTCCCCACAGACAACATGGTTCCCGGAATTAAGTTTAAAAAAGTTGCACAAAAGGTGGTGTTTTCCTGAATGTATTTTGCTGATAAGAACTTCAAATCAAATTGACACAAAGTTTGGCCTTCATTTAATATTGCTTCATCAGTTTCACCAATTTTTATATTTCACTTAACTTCAAAGAGCTCTCCAATCTCAAAGCAGAATTTTCCAAGACTGCCTTTACAGCTTTTTTTTAAAGAAAATTCTTCTCTAGTTTTTACTTTAACAGGGTGCAAGCCAAGAATCCAATTGCAGCAGGGGTGTGGATATTTGCAAAATCTTGAGAATCACTAAACAAGCCATTTGTTTTAATCACCTAAAATGAGGCAGAATACATGTCACTTGGAATTTAGCTGAGCTCCTCCTTAAATTTAAGTGCAGCCCCATTAAAAATAAAGTTGCATGAGGGATCTGTTTTCTTTGGGGATTTTTGGAAAGCATTTGAAAGCAGATTTCAGCCTCTCCATTAATTTCCAATGAGCCTAATGCTTTGTGATGCAGCATGCATACAGCCAGAGGCAGATCCGGACGGGCACACTGGGGGATAGAGTGGAAATTTTTTACAGATGGTATTTCAAAACATATTAGTGACTCAAGTTAAGCTACCAAAAAAAAAAGGCAAAGACTTTTTACTACACAAGGATGTGAGCGCGAGCTTTTAGCCATTTTTCATGTTAATAAAGAGGCTTGTTTTAAAAGTGATTGAAACTGGTTTTAGCATTTTTATATGTATAAATCAATAAGGGTATTAGACATAATGGCATGTTTCTGGTATTGTTTGCCTGAGGAAAACCAGAAATAGCTCACTGAAATACAAAGCCTCTTATTTTATGTGTGCACCAGCTACTTTTGAAGAGTCTAATAATCTTAAATATAAGGGTTAATATTCTTTACAAGTAGAGTTGTCTTCATGCTGCATATGTTAACTATGCATATATATTGTGCTATCAGTCACTGATTGACAGTTCTCAGGGCTTTCTGCCATAAATACAAAAATAATCTGTCATTGAGAGAGGAGGAATTAAACCAAATAGAGCAAGTGTGTTATAAAACAAACGGCACAAACATGTGTTGGGTTTTTATGTGCAGAGCAATTAGTCACAGTTGTACTGGCCTGGAATTTAAAAGAAAGGAAAAAGAACGAAAAATAAATCTGTGATTCTCAGGAAACACTGGTACAATGTGTGTTATTGAAAATTCATGGGGAGCTTTAACCTGTGTCCAGCTTGAAGGGGCTCTCTCCTTCATAGAAATATTACAGGACAGAAATTCCTGTAAATTTGGTCTTTCCTGTAGGAAATAGGACAGTGAAGAGGAAGTCCTAAAGTATAAAAGACAGTTATTTTAGGAAGGCTGCTGCTGTGCTTCAGTCTTCAAATCCAACAGACATCAAATCCAATTGTCCAGCCTGGGAATGTGGGAAATTCCCATGACCAGATGTGTTCTGGAAAACTCACTGCACGTTGCAATAATTTGTTTGTGGTTGACGTGGAAGGATGTTTTTCCTTGATACAGGAAGTGTTTGAGGTTAGCTCAGGTACAAGGACTTGGCCTGGTTTCTTTCTGATGAGTGTGGGGGATTTCTTTCTTAGACTTTTGGGTGCAAAGTAAGAAAAAATATGTCAAGGAGCATGTGAAAGAAGCTGCTGGGAATTCCCACAGTACGGAGTAGATTTAAGATCTCTTTATGAGAAAATGATCATCAACATCACAGTGTTTGAGAAAAGATGGAGAACAGGTTATTTTAGTGGATTTCCTCTGACTTACAGCACCGACAAGAATTGCGCTATATCTTGTACCTGCGGTTCTCCAAATAAATTCAGGAAGAAGGTGTTGATTTTTCTTCTGTAGGATATTTCAAAATGGAGGCTGTTCCATAAAGAATGAAGACTGTGAAGAGAGTATCTTTTGGCATCACCATAATTTCTAGGCTTTTTCTGAAAATGGCTCATTTCTCTTTTTACCTTAGTTGTAAATACAATGTGCTGTTTTTCTCAAGGTGCATAGACCATCAGTGTTGTGTACCACTCCTCTCTTGTTCACAGTTGTATTTATATTATGTGTTCCTGGGGAATGCTGTCCCTGAGCTGAAAAGCAGGAGGAGAAAGTAAGAGCAAGTCTTGAACTCAAAAATTTTCCATTGGGGTTTTTGGATAGGGCATCCAAATCCACACTCAACAGAAAGAGAATGTTGTGCCATAATACAGTTAACATCTTCTGTTGAGAAGGAGAATTAATTAGGAAGGAGTTGGAGCCTCTGGCTGACAGATTCATGATCCATGAAGCTAATCAGTTTTGTGGCCTGTCACTGCCTTTGCTGCAGACTGGTCAGCAGCTGGAGCCCATGCTGGGGAAGGAGACGTTTCCAGCTTGTCACATTTCCCCTGTTGTACCAGTGGGGAACAGGAAGGTAATGTTAGTTTATTTCTGCAGCTCAAAAGTTACTATTACATCCAGCACTAGCTGTAAAGCCTCAGTGCATTTCTGGAGAAGGAAATCAGTCATTGAGCTAGACCCTAAATTTAGTGATTTAGCTGTGGTAAATCGTCTGTGCCTATAGAAGTTACAGCAGCATTGAGGTGCTAAAAGGTAACCATGTAGGTAAGATTAATCTGAGCCTTTGGTTTAACAGGGCTCAAAATACATACTGACCTGGTGATTAAAAGTAGTATTTGTTAGTATTAAAGAGCAAGAGTTCAATAATAATCCTTTTTAATATTTGTCTTTGTCCTTTCATTGATCATATACCAAATAAGGAGCTGCTCCAAATCTTTCTCCTGCTGAGTCTATAAAACATGAACACAGATCATTCTGAAGCTTTCAAGGTACAGAACTTGTTGGGGTAGGGGGTTTTTTGTCCCAGAACTGCAGATGTTTCTTCATGCCCAGCATGTTCATCAAGTTTGTGAAGGAGAGAAATCTTCAGTCATCTCCATCCCAGTAGTTCATTGGAAAAACATATCTGGTATTAAACACTTTAAAGATTCATGAAGCAGCTTTAATTTTGTTTGCATTTCTTCCTGAAGGGTAAAGCTGTCAGAAATCTCTAAATGCAATGCTTAATCCATTTCCAAACTCAGTATATTAAGGTCTTCAAGCAAAACTCATTTTTGGAGTTTAGCAAGATTGCAGACAGGAAAAAAGGGCAGGGGAAATGGAGCAGGAAAGATTTTTCTTTCTTTGGTAATGCACTGAACTACCTGCATGGCTGCAGTGTCAGTCCTTCACAAAAAATAATGTAACCCAAATGGACTGTAAGAGCAGCCTGATAAATAGAGGACTTTCTGTGTTTCTCTTGGATCAGATACAAATAGACTGAATACATCTATCAGAGAATGAAGGTTCAGACAAAAGAAAATTTCCTTCCCTTTATTGCCTCCAAGCTTACAAGGTTGTCGTGAGCAGGTTCATGTGCAGCTGAGTACCTTTTGTTTTCTCATGTCCCAGTTTCTAATCTACGACCTTTTTATGTTAGTACCTGAATTTTTTTCCAAGGTTCTGCTCTGCCAACCAAAGAGTTTTTCCTGTTTTCTTATGCCTGCGAGACAGTGCTCACAGTTGGGCTCAGGAGGCTGGCTGGGAAATGTTCATTTAAGGAACTGGTTCAGTGTAAGGGAAAGAATGAGTGAAAATCATCTCCAGAATAGAGAAAAATGATCTGACATCAAGCTCTCTGTCATGTACGAAGGAAGTACCTCTGGGTTGCCAGCCAAGCTCTGCAGTAGCAAATACAGAATGAGAACACTCAAAGACCTTCTCCAAGACAACAGCAGGATGCCCCAGGTTTGATGCTTGGTGTGTTGTATGAAAGGTGCCTCAAGGGCTGTTTCACATATCAGGTCTAATCCGTCCTCAGCTGGCCCGTGGAAGTGACGGATCCCAGCCCCTGCAGCCCTGCAGCGGTGTGTCCCTGTCCAGGGTACCTGTGTGCCCTGGGGGCCCGAGCTCCTCTGCTGGCTGCACCCTTGGGGCCTGCTGACGGTTCAGAATGCTGATTTAAAATCACGGGAATATTAAATGTAAGCTGTGCCTGCCCAGCTCAGACTATCGTTAGCTCCCACAGAGGTCAAATGTGCACTCTGAATCCTTCTTGAGCTCAGGAGTGCTGGATGTTAACGAGGCCAAGTTTCAGCTATCAGTTACTGGAATTGTCCTTCCTCACCCGGTTGCCACAGTTCACTGGGTGGTCAGACCTGGTGCAGAGAAGTGGAGACTGTGCTGGCACCCAGCTCCCTTCCCTGGCAGGGCTTTAAACACTCAGGCACTTCACTGCCCACCATCAGGGCTGAAAAAGGGATGATTTCTAAATTTCTGAACTACGGTTCTGTTGGTGGTATGGCTGAAGGATTATAAAGGTGTGCCTTGCTAGTACATTTTGTACAGTTCGATTTTTTCACATTCTGGTAATTTTCTTCTCAAAAGAAATAATAAAAGTGACTAATCTTGTGTTAAGCTGCTTCATCATTAGCTCATAGGTTTCTTGCCTGGTGATTTCCTCTGTGTCCAGGCTGCTGCTCCAGCCATTTTGTGCAATGATGCCCTTTGGCTCATTGAAAGTCAGTAGGTTTGTTAGAGCCTTACCTTTTTCCTCTGTAATGAACTGTCCACTGCTGCCTGCTCCGGGGCCATCAAGGGCTGCTCCAAGGAGGACTCTGTGTGTTCTGACACTCTGATTTTCTGTCCCTTGCATACTGCACCACTGGCTGACCCACTGCAGCGCACTTGGTCCATTGTCAGCCTCTGGCTGAGCAAAGGTGGTGAGAGGTGACAGTCGTGGGTTTGTTTTGGCAGTTTGAGACTTGCTAATGTCACTGTTTGGCTCAGGTTGTCGAGCTCTGGTTAGAGTTTCTTGGAATGAAGGAAGTATTAACTGTAAATTGCTGTGGCTGGTGTCTAATTAGAGAACACATCGGGAACAACTCGGGCGACAATCCAGCAAAGCACTTAAGCACCCACTGATTTTTAAGGAAGGACACCTTAACTGGGATTGCTCATGCTCTCAAACATCATCAGAAGTGTTTGTTAGTGGACCAGTAATTCCTCCTGACTACCTCAGTACATCGATCTCATTTTCTGAAGTGACCTAAGGAGCTGGGAGTTCAAGGTTGACTTGAAGTCTGTAGGAAATAAACCCTTAAATCACTGCTATGCTTTGGAAAGTGCTCAGCTGGACAGCTGCTTTTGCTGTTCTTCATCTTCACTGCAGTAAATAAATTTATGACAGCTTTTAAACCGCTGCTAAATTCTGAGGTTTTGCTTTTGCCCATCTAGGTGTTCCTGTTGCAGTGGCATTACCAAAAATATTCCAATATATATTGTTTGGAGTGCTCTTTCCAAATGCAGCCAAGATGCAGTTTTTCAACTATGTCCTTCTAATAGAAAATAAAAGAATAAATAGAAAATAAAAGGGGAGAACTGACAGACAGAGGGTTGCAGTGAGAAGTGATAGGTATGACTTCATCCAGGTGGATTATGAAATTCAAACCAGCTTTTTTTCTAAAGCAGTCCCTGATGCCCTACAGTGTAAGTAATCACTGAGAACTAAGGCCTGAAGAGTCTTGTGAACCAGCAAGGCCACGGAGTCCCAGTTATGCATTGGGACAATAATGCATTGATTTAATGTGATGAAGAACAAATAAATAAAAAATTAGGAGGTTGTGGTTTAGGTGTGCTGGTTTTAAAGCTCGAATTTGATTTTTTTTTTTTTTTCCCTCAGAACGAAAGTGGGAGGATGGCAGAAAAGCACTGAAGTTAGTCCTACTCATCCTGACAGTCTGACCAGGAGCACGTGGCTGGGTGCCCAAGTGTTTCAGTTCACTTGCCAATAAAAGAAATACTTTTTACTCAGAGGTGTTCAGCAAAATTCTCAATTCACTGAAGTCCTATAGAATTCCAGTGGTTCCCTGTCTTTTCCTAGAGAGCTTTGGTCTTTCCACACACGCCTCTCTATTTCAGACATTTGTGGTGATCCCACCTGTCCTTTATTGCCTGTCCCTTCCGTAGGAAGCGCTGCTCTGACTGACCTCTCATTCTTGCTGTAATCCCTCCTCCCGTGCCACAACCTCTTTTTTTGTCTCCAGATGGGTTACACGCTTTCTCTCCCTCCTTTCCTGCCAGCTCTGAGTGCTGCTGCAGGACCCCACGAGGATGGATGGCCTGGGGTGGGCTCCCCCCTCTGCCTCACCTCCACCAGCAGTGCACTCACTCCCTGGGGACTGGTCTGATTTCCTGAGGTGCAATTTGTGGTGTGTTGATACCAGTGAGACTCTAGAGAAAATTGCTGTCAGGTAAAAGACGTCCCTTATCACAGGAAATCTTGCAAAGTCCATGTTTTCAGCTGATGGCTCTTTCCTGTTACTGAAGTATTCGTGATGGACTTCTTTGATACGTCGGTGTGCTCAAGAGGAAAATTGCACTCAGAAAAGAAATTCAGAAAAGAGGGCTGTGTCAGAGCATTCATACCTCCTGAAAACCTCTGTCCTTGTTCCAGGCTTATTTTTAGGCTGTGTAAGAATTCTGCCTAGCCAGAAGTTTTACACAGTGGTCCTCTGTGTGGTACAGGCCACCAGCAAGCTGCCAGTAAGTAGCTATGGTAACACTGGAATCAGTGACAAGTGCTCAGGTCTCCGAGCAAGTAGTGCTGGGATCAGGAATTATGAATAATTACACTTTACTAGAATTCATAACTGACTTCCAGAGGTTACTCAGCAGTCAAGCATTTGTCACCTGCCCTATCCCCATGACTGCTGATAGTGGGGAAAAAAGTGATTGTTATGCCAAAGTAATGAGCATAGAGGTCAGAAAGTTTGATAAGAGCAGGAGAAGTCATTTTCTGTGATATCATTAGCAGTATTTTAGAGAGCAGGTTCAATAATTGCTATGGTAATTCTGAATGGCTTTTGACTGTGAGAACACGTAGGTAGTTTTTTAAAGTTAGATCTTTGCTAATGGGAGAGAATTCCGCTGAAATAAGGCAATATGGTGTTACAGGGGGGCATGGGCCGAGGGCTTGGGAAGCGGGAGCTCTGCTCTGTGCTGTGTGACTTCTCCAGGCCTCAACTTTTCTTCTCAGAATGGTCTGTGGTAAAATATGTGTGTCGGTGAGCAGCACAAAAGCAAATTGTGAATCAGGATGTAGCGGCCTAGCAAGGCGACGTCTCCGAGGGAGCAGACCTGTTTGCAGATATTTCAGCAAGCGCAGGCCTGTACAACAGCCATCCTGTGTTTGTTACTCCTGCACAAACTGCAGCCAGAAAGGGTGGCAAGTGCTCTCTGTACGGGCAAATACAAAGTTTGTTCGAGTGAATGTTGGTTTTAAAAGTATGAGATGCAGTTGTGAGCTAGCAGCACGGCTGCTGATGGTTCCCCTGGGAGCACGGCCAGGGTGTGGCACTGGAGGCCTTCTCCAGGTTGTTTCTGAGCAGAGTCCTTGATGTTCCTTTGGTTTTCAGGAGATGCTTTTACCCTTCCAGGGAATGAGAGGTGCTACAAATCCGTGTGCGTGCACACACCCTGTGTTTTATACTGGGCTGGTGGAGAGGTTCCTGCTCCTGACCAGGCTGACTCTTTCAAGCTTTTACCACATCTTTCCTTGGGGTTAGAAATGACAAAGTCTGCAAATCCCTACACGGATGGAGAGCGAGGAGAAGAGGATGCTCTTCAGTCTGTTTCGCCTCCCAGTGGCTGCTTGGGTTTTAATTGTGTCCTTCTTCTCTCCAGGTGCAAGCAGATGACCTACCCTGATGACCTGCCCCAGATCTCTGTGGTGTTTATATTTGTGAACGAGGCTCTCTCTGTCATCCTGCGCTCGGTGCACAGCGTGGTGAACCACACCCCGTCCCACCTGCTCAAGGAAATCATCCTGGTGGATGACAACAGTGACAATGGTGAGCTTTTCTCACTGTGCCTCTGAGTCCCGAGCCCTGTGTGATTTCTAGATGTGCAGTGCAAATGTGTTGATGAGAGGGTTGATTGAACCATTTGCGCAAAGCTGTGAGTAAATACTGACTGTTTGTATAACAAATAGACATTATGTGGATAAACCCTGTTGATTTCATCAAAACCCTCACAGAATGAATGGCATTTGTGTGGGCAGTCTTAATAGGACACTTTTCTCCAAATGTTCAGACCCAGAGGAATATCATCGTTTATAAAATAGAAGTCTAACTTCTGCTTCTAAGGAAAAGTGAGGCTACAAATTCTCCTTAAAAATAGTTTCTACTCTTTTACATGGCAGCACAATTTTTCTTCATGATTTAATCCAAAATCAAAATACTGGTGAGCATATAGGTGCTATTGATCAGCATGTTTCACAATACATTCATGTTTGAAGAATTCTCAGGATACAAGGGACTAACAGTGTTTAAAGTTGTTGTACATTAGACTTCTAGAACTGATACGTCTTCTGAAATCATATTTATTTCCAATAAGCCTAAAATTTAGCGTTTCCTCCTCAGATCAACAGCTTTAAGTTCTTTCAGTTTTAAGTTGCTCTTGCTCTTCAAGATCCCCAAAGAGAAGAGAGAGCTGAAAGAAGAGATAACTCAAACAGAAATAATTTCCAAAAGCTGTAGATTTAAGAAAATGTTTATGCACTTCAGATTTCAGTTACGGCAGTGTAACCTGTGGAGTAATTATGTGAGATTGCAAAGTGTTTGAGTCAAGGCAATCCTGAGGAGAATTGAACTCATCTTTTCTCAGTGAACTCTTATGTGGCTTTTCTCTGCCACTCTTCTAAATAACTGAAGATTTAGCAAGTCTTTGATTCCAATGATAATGATTCTACTGTCTAATATAGATTAGAAAAATGAGGCTCCTAATGTCCTGGAAGCTTCTGCTAGTTTTCCTGACAAATATATTTGGGCAAAAGCCACTTTATGAATAAGCTTCAGTGTAAATGAATTACCAAACTACATTGATTTTAGAAAAATAGAGAGACCATTTTGGTAATTTGCCTGTTTAGAAGCCTCTTGAAATGAAGCTGAAAAAGGGTGAATGAGTTCTGCTCCATCTGTGATTGAAAGCCTGAAAATGAACAAAAGAGAAGTGTATTTGAGATCTTCAATATCCATTTAGTTAAAAAAGAAAGAAGTCTGGTATTGAGGAATCTTAATTATATTTAAGGGAAAACCCTGAAAATTACGGGAAATTAATTGTGATCTGAATTAGGTCTTGACCCAAAATCCACTGAGGTTATTTTTCAAACTCGTACTGAACAGCATAAATCAGGAAAAAAAATCACCAGACTGACATGTTACACTTCTTTATGGTCAGAATTGCTCCTCCAGGGGCCAACTGTAACCTAACGCAAACCATCAGAGAATTAGAACAGTAATTATTTAAAAATATTTGGACAAACTGCCTCTTCAACACTATCCTGAAATCCATCAGGCCATATTAAACCTGGACAAGTCTCTGATGTGTAGGGAATTTCTCTGAGCTGAAACCCCTGGAACTGGTCCATGCCTCAGCTGTGGTACTGGGTGTGTATGTGTGACACTGACCGGTGGTTTAGGAATATTTAAGGATTCCTTTCCCTTTCTGTTGCAGAATAAGAGTAAAACACAGCACTGCAGGGCCTTCGTCATTCTAAACGTTTGTGTGGTTTGGGTGTTTTTTGTCCTGCAGTTGAGCTAAAGTTTAATCTGGACCAGTATGTCCATAAGAGATACCCGGGCCTGGTGAAAATAGTGCGCAACAACAAACGGGAGGGGCTGATCCGAGCCAGGATCCAGGGCTGGAAAGCAGCAACCTCTCCTGTGGTCGGCTTCTTCGATGCCCACGTGGAGTTCAACATTGGCTGGTAAGTGCAGGCTGTTCCCAGGGGGACTGTGGCACTGGGACAGTGGCTCTGGGGCTCCAAGGCCGTGGGAGGACTTTGCTCAGCTCGGCGCAGCTACAGGGATGAGGCGGCTGCAGGCTGCTGTTATCGCATCAGCAATTACGTCTGAATTGTGTTCCTGATTATTGCAACACTGCTGACAGGCTCCTGCAAGAGCCATAAAAAAGCTGTTGTGCCCGGTCTAGCACAGCTCAGTGGAGAGAGAAGTAATCGGAACCACAATGGATGTGAAATCCCGAAGCAGTGAAATGAGGAGACGCCATTAAGGAGTCTCTGGGCTGGAGGATTTCAAGTGCTTCTTGCACCTCCTCGTCATTTTCTATCATTTGTTCTTAGAAACTTGAATACCAATCTGATTTCCTCATAAATTTTCTTGCATTTACGTTTGAGGGAAACATTAAATTATTGCCTGCATTTTTTTAATAGGGCTTGAAATTAGCGTGCCTTTCCCCATTCCCTTTTGGTTTAATGGGCCAGAACTGCATTTGGAATAAACCTTTGTAGCACCACTTGGTGGCCAATATTTGGCATTACTGGAAGTCGGGACTGTAGGAGCTGATCTGTACCATCAGCTACAAAAGGCCTGCTGGGACCTTCAGCACGTAAAACGTGCATTTTCCAAAGATAGGCTGGTATTTGAAAATGATGATGCAAAGTTATGGTGGAAATGATTATGCTCTGCAATTCTGGGCGATATCCTCAAATTAAAACTAAAAATAGCTGTACTTACAGCTAGAGAGAAACTTAATTGCAAAGGAGTAGGGTGTTTATTTTTATATGTTCATGAATATCTTTATAAAACGGAAGATGCAATAAAATAAATCTTGTAGTGCACCTTCTTTATGTTCATCCCATTTTTTTTCCTTAGGACCATGTTAGACTATAATAGCAGCTGTAGTTAATTTTCTAGAAGCTTAAGAGCTGCTTTAATTTATTTATTTGCTTTTAAAGCAAGTAGATCTTTCAAATCTTTTCAAACATTCATCTAGGGTTATATCAGCTACGAGACAGGATCAGGGACAGGGGACAGCATGCTCTGGGTTCTGTCCCCAGTGCTTGTCCTGCCCAAGCTGCAGTTTTCTGAGGCTTGAGGAGAATTTTGTTATCATTTTATTAGGACATCGAGATCTGACTGATGGAGTGTACCCAGGGAAGCTCGGCAGTGGTGTCAGTAAGCAGGAAAGGACTTTGTGGTTGCTCTGGGCTTTGTTAGGGTTTGGGTTTTTTACTGTACTGCTTTGCATTGATGTCAGAAAGGGCTGAAATCAGCATAGCAAGAACCTGGGCTGCCCAGTGAATGTGTGTGTGTGTATCCAGGATAAAGAGTTTGTGTTTCCTGCCCCTCCCTGGTGCACCCTCCTTCCAGCAGAGCGCTCAGGTCTCAGCTGTTCTGCTGAGCCAGGCTCTGCCCCTGCTGCGGGGCGCTCGGTGGGTGGATGGGGACAGCAAACGTGCACCAGGAGCACCCTGTGTCCCTCCATTTCAGAGCTGCACCTGTGGGCTCGGAGTGTCCCCTGTTTCTCCTCTTGTTCCACTCAACCTTTGTAGCTGCTCAGAGCTGTCTCAAACCCTGTTCCACCCACTTGCTCTTAGTTTTAATTCTGTCCACCTGTGCACGTCATCTGCATTTTCATCTCATCTCCTCTGACTGGGAGGAACTAAAGTCCTTCCATCTGGACTGCTCTATTTTTTCCCACCAGGTTGGCACTGCCCCCAGTCCACAGCCCTATAAACTCGGGAGTTGGGTGGGAGTCTCTTGTTAAAGCTCTGCTGTTCTATTCTCCTACTAAGTTGCACCTTGCATGAATATTTCCCCCCATTTTCAATGCTTATTTATGAATTCAGAGGCCACATGGATTGCTCCCACTAAAAGCTGTCTATGGATTATTTGTGAGGCAATTAAAAAGAAGCCAATTCCCTTACCACAGAAAAGAGCATTAGCTTTCTGTTTGGTTTGTGTTCCATCTAAAGTCAAGTGCCTGCAGTACAATTTAGTTTCCCAATCTATGGCTGTTTCACCTGCCTAATCAGCTGGCAGATTAATTCATAAAGAATCAAAGAAGGACTTAATCACTTTCTCATGAAATATGCAGGACTGACAACAAAAAAACTTCTTTAAGCAATAGTGGCCCATTTGCAGGTGGCTTTTTGCCTGATATCGCGCTATAGCGTTTTATGGGCTCTCACAGCATTGCTCTCCAGGGACACTTCTTCTAAACTAAATTACAATCTGGTAGGATATAAAAAAATACTCTACAACCTGGCAGGTCAAATTAGCTATTGAATTATTTATTTTTCTGTGCTTAATTGCTGCTTTTTGGCTTCTCAGGTGTAGAAATATGTTATCTCAGAGTGGTGATTTTCGGCTGACCTGTTCCCCTCAAGGCTTTTGATAGTGTGAGCCAATACTGCTGCTGTGAGAGTGGAAGTGGAGAGGACTGCCTGAAAGAGGCCATTGCTATTTATTCTCAAATGGAATTTTAAATTAGAATTACAGGGTAATGCATGTGTACAGTTCATATGTAAAATTCTGCCTGTCCCGCTGTAGAACCTGGTCTGTTTTTAATGGTTACTTGATGTCAATGGGAGTCAGCAACCCGGCAGAAACGAGGGAGGAAAAGCTTTCCTCTCTGAGGGTGTATTTAAGCTTGTTTAGTTCAGTTTTCCTTCAGTCCTCTGAAGTTTACAGCATTCTTGCTCTGAATTTCGGGTTAGGTCCACCCAGCGTGCGTGAAGCCACCCCCAGTAACACGGAGAGCAGACCAGCACGTCCTGGGTGCTGATTGTGTTGCAGAACATGCAGAGCATTGTAGAGATCCGTGCCTTTGAGAGATGGGAAAGAATAACATGACAAGGAGAAGAGACCTTCCCTGCATTATGTCTGGGAGCAGGACAGAGATTATAGAGATAGGGTGTTAATTCTCTGGGTGAGAAAAAGGACACATTGAGTGAAGGAGAGCAGAAATCAGTACGTGAAAGGCAGAAACCACAATATATTAGCAGCCATAAAGAAGGTGCTAGGAGCCATAAAAGAAGACATAATGATAGAGTATTATAGTTGCATTCTATCTTAGGAATTGCTTTTGCTCCTATCACAGAGGTATTATCAGAGCACTGAATGGAGTTATGCAGTCCTGTAGTAATTAAAATTTTGCCAGGCAAAGGGCAAGTAACAATAAGGAAGCAGTGAAGTAAGAGGATTTAATCAAAAGATTTCAGCATACGAGACAGACAGAACCCGACATGAGAAAGAGAACATGAAATATAAATTGAGTGTCCATCAGATTGTGTCACACACATCCCATCATTATGGATTATCCCTGAAGTTGACAGTGTTTTAAAAATATACACTGGTGCTCTGATGGACTAAGAAGAGCTAAATATCAATATCCCTAGGCCTGTGGATGGTACTTTGCAGATGCTACTTTATACTGTAAGGTGCAGTTTGTTGTGGTGGCTATAAGCAATGGATTCTCAAAAAGGTGTGTAAAGCAGAAAGGAAGTTGATTTCCTCCTAATCTTCTACTGACTTTGGTGATCCCAAGTAGTCTGTAACAGAGATGCAGTTGTGCTTTCTTGGGGCAAAGCCACAGGGTCTTTGTGCCCCTGAGAGCTCCCTGGTAACATTTCCATGCAATGTACAGGAAGCCAATCTCTCCCCGCAGGTTACCTCCCTTTCCCCCCTGTTCAAGCTCAGGTGGCTCTCTGGGGACATGACAAGGTCCAGGTGGCTCTTTCCTTCTCATGAGAGAAGTGGTGAAGGTGAAATTATCGTTGCAGTCCTTCTCCTGTGCAGTCTCTCCCCTCTGGAGTGTTCAGGTACCTCACTCCTGCTCAGGACGTGGTTCATTGCAGCATCCCTGGTATCGGGCCAGGGTTGACCTGGGAAATCCAAATGAAAAGGAAAGGACGTGTGTTTATTAGGGGAGTTTTTCCTCATCCAAAGCCTTAGGATCACTTTGGTAACTTAATGGAATATGTTTTAGCAGAAGAGAACCAATATGATCTGAGTGGAGCATGCAGCATAGGCCACGTGGGCCTTTGGGATCCATGGGACCGTGCCAGCCTACATGCAGAGGATGAACAACCAAAGCAGCTTCAACTGTTCATCTACCTCAACAACCTAGAATGTTCACTGAAGCATCCGCGTTGCTTTTCAGTGGTGCAGAAAAGAGCTGATGAGGTCTGGCAGTCAAAGAGCTGATCTGTAACTCTCCAGCAGGTGCTGGTGCTGCGTCCCCTCTGTTCTGGCTGGGGGCTGTGGGTCTGAAACTTCCCTGGGCACACGAGAATGCTGATAGAGATGTCAGGCAGGACAGATGGGGAGGTTCTCTCTTCTCTTAGAGACCGAGGAAGGGAGAACGAAATTTATTTCTTTTTTAGTTTTCTGAACACTTATTTACAGGAAAGGCATTCCACATTAAATATTCTGCAGATGGCCTCAGTGAAGAATTATGTATGTCAGGAGATCTGCTTGTCTGCATCTGATAAATGTATATTGTCAGTGAAATGTGAGGTAGTGTGTAAAATCATGCAAAATAAGCGTTCAGCTTACACAGCTTTCTTTTTTCTTACATTTCTCTGGTAAGTTTATACTTCATGGTACCTGACAGTGGTAGAGCCAGAGTAAAATCCGGTGTTAAACCCACTGAGCCATAAAATCTAGCAGATGAGACCATGTTGTCTTTCATTTATGTCTTATAAGGACTCTTCCCTAACTGCTTGCAAGAAAAGGAAATTCTGATTTGTGAAAGCAGGAAAAAGAAGATTGGAGGTTTTTTATGTTAGTTTGTCATTTTTTATTGGAGTAAAAAGTAGCATAGTGATGGTGGAGAGGAAAAAATGAGAGGCATGTTTATCTCAAAAGAACCCAGAGATCAGGGTATTTGGATACCCACCTGGGATAGAATTGGAGAGACAATTTCCCAATGCAATTCCTGTCATTTAGGAAAGGATTTACATTTTGAACAAACTTAGAAAAAGTGACATTTGGGCTGCAGGGAGGAATTTATTGACAAATGCCTTGTACAGCCATTCTAATTAAGAACTGGAAGGTAAGATCTGCTTCTCAGATGCTGCATGTTAGCAAAGCATCCCTGAAGTTGTGAAGGCCATTGAAGTGGCAGAGTTGGGCAGCAGAGGATCTGGCCTGTGGCATGCATGTGGATTCCCTGGGATTGTGTGCTTTTATTCCGATGTTGTGCCTTTTCAAAAGTCTGATTGAAGTCAGCAGGTGTTTTTACATATTTTAAAAGGTGAATTGTATAATCATGTGCGCTGAGGAGCTCATTACTAACTTCTTTTTATCTGCTTTTTTATCTGGAAGAAGCTGTTCTTTTTAGCAATGTGAAAAATCAGGCTTCCCCTTTGGCATGAATTCTCCAGCAATCCGATAAGGATGTAAGACAACACAGAGTTTTTGTTTGCTGTGGTTTCCCGTGGGGTTTGAGCTGCTCTGAATCAAGCCAGTGTTAAATACAGAATGCATATATGTTGAGAGAGAGACTTACAATGGGATTAGAGAGGCCTGTGTGATCACAGTATGGCCCCTGCCTTTGCTCTCAATCTTCTTACAAGCTTATTCTGTACTCTGGCTTAAATTCTGCCTTCCGACTCTTTTCCTACCTCCAGTGTTTATCTTGGGAGCATTTACTCTTTGTATCCCACAGAACCAGCATTGCTGGAACTCCCAATGAAGTCATCATGGGTGCTCAACACCTTGGAAAATCCGCTGTTAATGAAGAAATCTTTCCACTGGTAGGCAAAAGCACTGTATGCATGTGCTGTTTAGTGATGTGCTCAACAGACTTGGACAAATCAAACTGAATAAAATTGAAGTGAAAATACCCTTTAGCCTAGCAGAGTCTGTAAGAGAACTAAACTTACTGTCCTTTCTCTTCTGGTTTTATCAATTCACAAAAAGTCTATTCAGAGAGGGAGGAGGACGCTGACAGATACGTAGTTTTAGAGAGGATGGAAGGGAGAGGATCTTCATATGTCACTCAAATTCCAGTCCAGATTGTCTGCTTGGTTTTTATGAAGTGAAGAAAAAACCCCACTGGATGATTTGAAGCACTACCTTTAAAGCAGAATCTTTTGATTATATTTAGTTTACTGAAATCCATCATGTCTACGAATATGCCTGGGAGAACTTTTCCTCTTGCCCCAGTAAATAACTTGTTAACAATGTGTGCTGCTCTTTGCCCATAAAGTACCTCGACTCAGATGCAAGCTAGGAACCTAATGTTTTTGCATCTGAGTGAAAAATGGAGATGCATCCCAAAATTCACATCTGGCTTATGCACCTAATCAGGCAGGGCTGAATCCTGCCTTGCTGCCAGCAGTGGCCGTGTGGAAAGGAAATACTCCAACAACACTTTGTAGCTCATCAGCTCAGTGTGTTGGACATACTTGGACTTCAGCAACCTCTTCCCCTCTTATCCTTTCAGTCCTGTGAGCTGCTAGAAGCACTTGACTTCTGCAGATGGACAGTGGAAAAAACAAGACAAAGTGTAAAACAAAAACATGGAAAGAATGAAGGTGTCTATAAAGAGGATGGGTAAATCTACACAATACTGTAGCAGTTTGAAATTAGGGGGAAAAAATTAGAAATTACTAGGCAAGATTTCATCATAATCCTTTCAAAAACCTGAAGCAATTACATAAAGCCAGAGTGACCAGGAAAGGTGACAAAGGATTTAATGAATGTGCAGCTCAGCTCAGCCTTATAGAGCAACTCTGAGGCTGGACTTTGCTAGCCATGAACAGCAGTGAAACCCCCTCATATTTCATGGGTTACTCAGGATAAGCAATGCAAACACAGTCCATTGCCCAGTCCTGTTCAAGCTCATAGTCCTTCTTTATTGGCCATTACCTGGGGATCTTGGCAGGCAGAAAAATAGCCCACAAGCAGTGTTGGCAGTGAGAGGACATTGGCAGATCTGGGATTTGAGTGTTCCTGCAGATCTCACTGAGATGAGCTTGGGCTGAGCCTCTGAATACCCCTCTGCTGTCTCTGCTGTCTTTTATAGGGCAGGACAGGCTTTGAAATCTCTCAGGTATGCAATGTTTAATTAAAAGGCTCTCCATTCTGGGTTTTTGCTAAGAGAACAGCTCTGCCCTCGATTTTCTCTTTCCATCTGTGACTCAGAGCCTACTTTTTTACTTGTGGGTGTGAAAATATTTTGGAAGTTAGGTAGCTGTGCAGTCTGTCCAGATACTGAATGTTTCTTGTTCTTAATACATGCAGGGATGTGATTTCCACACAAGTGGATACCAAGAGAGGTAGCAAATCACCTCCATGGGTGAGATGGGTGGTTTAGAAGATGAAGTTCCTGCACTTGCTTTCATACCAATTGACTCCATAACCTTGGCATGGCATTTGACTTCTTCTGTAACCCGAGAGTAGAGAAATCAACACTCTTTGAAGCAGTAGTGTCTTAAACATTTACATTTCTTGAGTGCAGGGGACTTAAACAGAACTTCCATCACATAGACAGCTTACGGCCTTGGATTTCACGAAAGTTCAGAATCTCTGATTTCACATTAATAGGTTGAAAGAGATTAATGGAATTTCATGATGTATTTTGACCACAATTGTTGTATTACACTCCAGAGATCCCCCCTTGTGCCATTCAGATGCAAAACACCATGTCAGGTGGTCATAAACGTGAGCCACACAAGTGGGAAAACGCAGAAGTTCCTCAGGTGTAGAGTGACAGGAGTAGTTTGGTGATAGCTGCTGTGAGAGCAGCACCAGGGCTGGGGATGGATTGTTCTTTGTGTAAAGAGTAAAATGAGGACCCAGGTTAGCATTTCCAAGACTCAAGTATTGGATTAACACAATCGCAAATATGATTAAAGGCTGAAAACCAGTGTGACTGTTGAATATTTTCTTCACATTCTTTCTCTAGTCATTATTTGGGATACACTTCAGCAGTCCAATTTTAAGATGTCTTGCAAAGTAGCAGGCTAAATTCCCTTTATATTCAAGATAGGCTCCTCTGGAACATTATTAATCTCACCCAGTTTCAGTGTCTACATTATTATGAGAAGCATCTTACTATAAAAGTGCCAGCCTCTGCCTTTCTCTGCTGAGAATGAAAGTTTGAGGCAATTATTGGGCATGTGGGGGGTCCATTGCAGGTATCTGACATTAAGGGAGAAGAATTCCTTATCTCCTTTCAGCTTTTTCCTTATACAATCTCAGTCTACCCTACAAAGTAAAATACTTGAAAAATGAGCACCCCAGGAGGAACTGTAGAAGGGACATGAAACCTCAAGGATGGTTTTGAGTATGATGGTTAAACAGTCTTGCTTTGTATCAACATAAACATGCCATTAATTAAGGACTTGAGGATTTGGTGACCAAAGAATTCCCACCAAGAGAGACAAAAGTAGTTTGGAAAACTCCCAGTCTTTCCTTGTTTGTCCTAGACCTGTTTCCAGAATCAGACGGTAGTGAACGACAGAGTTTGATTCTTACAAAGGAAACCCATTTACAGAGTTCTGCTTCAGAAGGCGTGCAGGCAGCTTTTCTGCTCTGCAGGGCAGGTGTGGAAATCAGCCCCAAACACAGTGAATTTGTTCGTGCCACGGGAGTCACTGGTGCAGCCGTGTCCTGCCGTGTGCACCAGCTCTCACTGCAGGGTGTCACCCCTCTGCTCTGTGGCTTCCCCTCTGCACCAAACCTTGGCAGCAGTGCCCGAGGGCTTCAGCAGTGGATCTCTTCCCAAAGGGGTGTTTGGATTGCAGGGGAGCTCAGAGGCAGTTCTGTAACGGGGGTTCTGCTGCAAATGCTCCGCGTGGACAGTGATCCGCACCAAGGTCATTTGTTTCCTCTATGACCTTGAAGAGGAGGATTCTTCTTCCAGGCAAACAATTAGTGACACCTATACCTCTTGTCTGGTATTTTGAAATCCTTTGTTTCAGAGTCTAGAAGGGAGTAGGAGAGTTTTATGCCCAAGGGTTACAGTGTCTGTGCGTGGAGTCATTGGATTTGTGATGACATGTCCATTGTTCTGTATTTTCTTCTGCTGATGAACAGAGATAACAGGATGCAAAGAACAAAGGAGATTCAGCTTTTCTGCATTTGTCCCGGCTTTGTTGGATTTGCGAGAGTTTTTCTGCTACCCACCCACTGGTTTTTAAAACACCTAATCTCATAAATATAATCTCATACTAATAATGGAAGAAGTGGTTTATCCAGGTCTGGGAGGTCACACTGACTGTATGGGGGTGCACAAGTGTGGCCTAAAATCCATATGAATTGAGAGTCTCAATCATGTACAGTATCCTCTGTTGTCCTGCACCAAACTAAATACAACAAACAAAATATAAGGTAACAGCCTTGAAACCACAAAGGAGCAATTGCCTTCTGACCAACAGCAAAAGAAAAATGAGAAAAGATCAGTGTTCAAATCCTCCTGCCTCTGTGAGTCACAGCAAACCACCATTCCCTTAAAGATCCGTGTGAGAGCTCTGCAAAATCTTCAAAGCTCATATCAAGGGGAAACACACTTACACAGGAGTGAACCAGGGGCTCTTTCTAATACTGCTTTGAGGAACGATTTCCACCTCTATGTAAGTCTGCTACCTCTTTGGATCAGTTTCTCTGTAAATTCATAGCAAACTCAGACTACCTTGGTCAGAAATGAGTGTTTGCACTGAAGCTTTTTACTTTCCTTTTGGGATGTAGCTTCTGTGGAAAGCACATTGATGTTTTAAAGCCTTTTGAAATGATGGAACATTCCCTGCAGTTCGTTGCTTTTGCACCATCTGGCACCTGAAATCTTCTCATCACCAAAGAGGTTTAAGAAGGCATAATGCAGCCACATTTGTCATTCAGACTAGATCTGATGGGGTCAGTCTTGGAAAACAGGATTAAAACCTTTGGGTAACCTTCAGATTCTTGCAGCCCCTGGTGTGTGTTTAGTTCCTCAGGCCACGTCAGCCAGAATTTAATTGCTACCTGGTATCCTGGTGGCCTAGCCAGTAGGAGACCATTTAGCTGATGATGGTGTGATGGTGTCTCTCAGTATTTGCCCAATGTGAAATGAATTAACGGTCTCCAGGCCTCAGAGTAAGTGTTTGGTCAAATTTTGCGTTGTTAAACGGTGGCACAGCTTCACAGAGGTGACAATTCCTGTGCAGGTGCTGTGTGCAGCATCCCTCAGCAGCTGCCGTGGCTGGGATCTGCTCCCTGTCCCTCTCTGCCGTGCTGTGGGTTTTCCATCTCGCCAGGCTCACACTCACAGGATTAGAGAACCTCATTTTATCAGCCTGCAAAGCAGGGCCTGGGATTACGGGATGGCTGTAAAACATTGTGCTGTTTTCATTGCTCTCAGGGTGGAACCTGCGCTTACCCGGATCAAGGAGGATCGCAAGCGGATCATCCTGCCCGCCATTGACAACATCAAGTACAACACTTTCGAAGTGCAGCAATACGCCAACGCGGCCCATGGCTACAACTGGGGGCTCTGGTGCATGTACATAATCCCACCGCAGGACTGGCTCGATAAAGGGGATGAGTCAGCTCCCATCAGGTAAATCTGCCCTGTGCTGTCACTTTGGGCCCAGCGATGTTTCCATCTCGGCCGGCTGCCGAGGGGGAATTCAGGTGAACAAGGCTGCCGGCTTGGTGCAGGAATAACAAAATGAGACTGGAGAAAAAACCGATGGCTCCGCAAAGCTGTGGATGCATGTGCTGCCTCTCAGAGCTGCCCCACAGTGCACGCAAGTACTCTGGCTTTGAGTGCGTGCTTCAAGCATGTTTTCTGGCCCTTAGTAGGATAGCGGGATTCTTTTCATCTAACCTTCAATTTTCTAGTGGACTCTGGCCCATTGTGTGCATGAGAAACAAAGGTATTGTGTATATGATTACAAAGAGGCTGGTTTCACTCCTGTTCTGTGGGCAGCAGTCTTGGCCGTCAGCCCAAACCAGAGTTTACCAGGAGCACCAGTAAGAGCTGTGTTTGAGAGTTGCTCTTCTTCTTTTTTTTTTTTCTTTTTTTTTTTTTTTTAAACTTTGCATATGTTCAGAGTTTTCCTACTGGTTGAATTTTAAAATGAAACTACACCAGACCATGTAGTCAGTGTGTCAATTTACTTTTCCCTATAAGAGAACATTTTACATTAGAGAAATGAAATTTTCTGAGGAAATGCTGTTACAGGAACTGTGAAGGTGTTTCAGAGAATTGTTACAGTGGGAAAACTGGAACTGATGTGAAAAGGGCTTTCTCTCCCCTTCATTTGAAAATTCACATCTCCTAGCCTTTCATCTCCAGTGCAGATGCTCGTCTAACAGCTCCTCTGGGACATATTGTGCTGGGTTAAGGGTACTGTTGTTACCAACTCTAGAAATAAATGCTAAAAAATATGAAGCCCTAGTACGCAATTGAGGATGCTCTTATATTTAAGACTTCTTAAGAAGGACACAAATTACCACCCAAAAGTCATCTTCATTTTCATGTATATCAGCTTCATCTTAAAGTAAGCTAAAACTCTACTGTATGGTCCCAGTGTGGGCTCTGGCAGAGGAGCTGATGTACTTCCAGTGCAAAGCTTGAGTTACCCGATCCTGAAAAGTTCATCCAGGCACTTCAAACAACACACCCACCTGTAAAAATGCAAGTGATCTTTTGGAACTGAAAAGACACTGACAAACTGATCCCATTTCTAAGTGATCCGTGGGATGGGACCACCTCCCAGGATCCTTCCCTTACACAGAGTAATATTTTAATCTGTATTTGAGCAAGTGTTGCAAGTTGTACTTAGGTTCATTCTTATGCCCTGTGACTGCAAAACAGCTATACAGAAATATTAACCTTATTTACTATAGGACAGCACAGTCCATCATCACTGACCTTTTGCTTGGCTTGAAACCTCGATAATCGGGGAAGTAATTACTTAGGAAATCAGTTTTCCTGGATAACTTGCCCTGCTCGCCTCACATTGTTTTAGAAGTGCAGATGTTCTATACCTGTTTCACTCAGCCCTGAGAAAGTTTATTGATAAAGGAAAATTAATCATCCAAAGCTTTCATTCCTATGGTTTTGCACACTTTATGACTCACAGTTTATATGTGAAATCACTGCAGTAATTTTCACATGGATTGCTCCAGTATTTGAGTATCTTCTGTTCTGGAGACAATGATCACATAACAGATAAGACTGAACTAAGAGTTTAAACCTCAGTAATAAAGGGCCTGATTTACCACGGACTTCCCTCAGATTTATGTTCAAGCTCTTGTTGGTGTCATGCTGACACTGAGTTGGACTGATATAGAAGTGAGCAAATCCAAACTCAAGCACTGAGCAGTGTTGAAATCTGATGCACATGAGCAGCTGGCTCCCAATTTTATTCTGAACCCGAGTGAAGAAACCTTCCCCTTCAGCAGTGCATAAACTGCCCAGAGATGGATGAGACAAGCAGCAGCAGGAGCAGAACACCCAACCCTTGCTGGCACATATCAGGAGCGCTGACACACTGCGACTGCCTAAGCAGCTGTCCTGCAAATAAGGAATTCCATGCCCTAAAATGCAGAGACGTTCACATCAAACTTCCGTGTCTCCCTGGGCACAAGTTCTTCGAAGGCAGGGATCTAGGAGAGCAGAGCACCCACTTTATGGCCACACTGCACTGCTTGCTGAGGGGCCTCTGAAGCTGTGGCACCTGGATGGATTTGCTAAAGCATTTGGCTGTTGTGTTGTTCCTGCCTATGGAAATACAAGGCAATTTTGTGGTTTTTAAGTGATATACCGGTGTAATTATGGTAATGGAAAGAGTGACTGTGTGAGCATTACTGATGAAAACAATCAGGAAGCCTGTCCTTAGGACTGAGATTTTAAAAGCACTCATGATGGGGACTTAGAAGCTGTGGAATATTTAAAGTGTGTTTTCAAAAGGAAGGCAAAGTCAGGCTAGTGAGCAACAATCTCTGTTAGTTTGGTACAGATTTTGGTTTGGTAAGTAGTTTTCCAAACCACATTCTGCAACCATGATCCCTGTTTCAGTCCATTTTGCAAGACATGCAAATGGGTGCACTTTGATGGTGTTTGAATCCATGTGTCTGTCCAGGGCATTCATAAGATTGCAAAGCTGTTCATCACCATGAAAACTGCAAGTTCATTTAGTCCTTGCTAACACTGTCCCTCTTGAGGCTTTCTTTGACACTGTCTTCAGCAAGTATTGGGTTTGGTTTGTGCCTCTGTGTTTTGTGAAAGAAAAGGCTGGTAACAAATAACCCTGTGACTGGTTTTGTGGTTGGTGTAGCTGAGTGCTTCCTGCCAGATCTCCAACGGGATTAGAGATTTTCAGCATTAAAGAACATGTGTACCCTGGTATCAGTGAGGATCAGAGCCCTGGCATTATCTCATGTTTGCATTGTATGAATAAATGTCATCGATGTGCAGAATTGGGTGAGGCATTTGGAAAGCAGGGTCCAATTCCTGTTTTCTTCTGGGACTGCACAACAGATGTACTTCTTTCCGAAGAATTTTTCTATTTGAAGCCTGATCCTCTAACTTCTTGAACACTGACAGTGGTGTGATTCTACTCAGAGCCTTGCTGGGAAAGAGCAGGAACTGTCCCTCACGCCAGTGGGGCATTCATAGGCAGTCGTGTCAAGTGTGCACCATGAAATGTCACATCAGCTGTTGTGAGCTAAGTGACAAAGGGAACGTGGCCTTGAAGTGCTAACAAAGGTAAAGAAATAGCAAGAACAAAGCGTCAGATTTTGTAAAGATTTCTGATGCACTTTAAAGTCGGGGTTTTTTTCCTCCCATGTTAATACTCTGAATTTCAGAACAATTGACATTCCCCGAGCTGGCTTCTGCAGGCAATCCATTTTACATGTTTGACATTTGAGATGTGAGATGTCTGTAATGTGAAGATTTAAATGAGGATTGTTATTTTGACACGCTGTGTCCATCACGTCATTTTCCATTTGTGTTCCTGCAAGCACACTGCCCCAAAACGTCCTTATCATCTGGCAACAAACTGTGTAACAAAGGATCCTATTTCAGAGGGCTTCTAATGAATTTGACTATGCATTGAAACAAGCTGGGGTTTTTTAATGCGTGCTTTTTTTTTTTTTTTTTTTTCCCCTGGGTTTTGGAACAGCAAGGAAGGTTTCTGGTATTCTGAGCTCTGGCTCTGACTCGTCCTCCCTCACCTGCCGTGATGATGATGGACTGCTCTGCATCTGATCTCATGATCAGCAGCCACTAACATTAGAGTCATTAGTCAGCCTCACCCAGCCAAGCGCTGCAGAGCTTTCCATTTTATCTTCCTCCAGCAGCAGTGGGGCATTTCATTGTTGCATATGTTCTCACTTACTGCTTTAATATGCCATCGCTTGGTACCAGTAGGGAGGTGTGTGTACATGCACTGCCTCAGACGCTCCAGAAAGCGCCAGTGCCTTGCTCATGGACATAAATCAGAGTTTGATGTGCCCCCAGTGAAGGGGTTTGTGCTGCCTCCTCTGTCTGGGGGTGTGTGTGCCCACCTCACGTGCAAGTCAGGCCCCGCGCTGGTCTGCAGTAACAATACTGATGAAGCCAGTCTGGGCCCTCACTGCTCTGGGGAGAAATCCACCTGTGTACCTGAGCTTAGGAAATAAAGTCTTCCAGGATGAACCATGCTGTCATGTAATAATAAAGCTGGTGACTGTTCATTGAATGCTTATGGCCATCTTTTCAGTTTCTGGTTCACAGGAGCCTGTAACAGAACAGTTTCGCTTTATTTGTCCACGTTCTGATGGGTGTCCTGCCTGTTCCAAAAAATTTACTTCCATAGGGCATCAGAGAATTATTCTACATCTGTATTTGCTCTGCCTTTCTAGCGTTAGCTTGTCATTTTTTTCCCCTGTATCTCCTGAGCAGCAAATCTGTCCTTGAGTTCTGTTCTTAAACCTGGTGTGACTTTTTCTTGCAGATCCCATGAGATGTAAGAGAAATAGAAATACTTAATGCAGGTACCATGCAGATTTCCCCACTTACATGTCGGACCAGGGCTGAGGTGCTGCTTAAGAACCTGAGTCAAAGAAACATCCTGCTGGGAGAGGTGGAAAACTCAGAGATAGGATGTGTGATGTGTCATTTGACACTCCTCGTCTCTCTCCTTATGCCTGTATATATACATTTATCCTTACATATTTATTTATGGTTCTATTTGTGTTTGAATTTATGTATTTATTATGAGCGTTTGTCAGTCTTCCTGAAAATTGGAGTTGGCTGCTCGGGAAACTGTTTCAAATTTGACCTGATTGCATTGTGCACATATGCCTATATAAATATATAAATATATATGTGCTGACCTTAAGGCAGGAGAGACAGATGCATAAGGCAGAGGAAGACTGACTGTATCACATGCAGTAGGCCAGCTTAGCACCCATCCCCTTCTCCTTCACTTGCTCTTGATGAAGGCCCCCGGGCAGCTCCCTTCAGTCGTCTCTAAAGGGAAGGAGGGGGGTACCTGGCTGGAGAAACGGGTGTCAGCACCGGCTGGGATTTCAGCAACAGAGCTGTGCTGCTGGGGATCTCACTGACACAAAACAATCCTGACTCAGACGTACAGCCAGCGCCTTTCTTCCCCGGCCAGCGTGCCCTCTGTCCGCAGTGCCCCATCCCATGGCAGGCACTGCCCTCCCCACACGGGGCCTCTCTTGCTGCTGCCTCAGGCAGGGAGGGAGGGAGAGCTCACCCCCAGAAACCTCCCTGTGCTTCTCCCCTTCCCCAGGGCATTGCCCAGGGCAGTGTTTCTCTCGTGTCTCCCTTGCTATCAGGCAATTCCCCCAAACTGACTATGCTGTATATTACTCCAGTGCAGGATCAATACAATTCTAGGCTGCATTTTAAGCTTTTAGCTGCAAAAGCCAATTTGCTGTGTTCCCCACATTATCCTTTGAGTGCTGCTGTTGATTATAATTAATGCTCATAACATCCTCCATTGTGTCAAAGAATATTCCACAGATCAATTAAGTTCCACAACACCTTTGAGGTGTTGGTAAAAAACAGTACCCTTCTAATTGCTGCTTCACTGGGAGGTGCCCGATTAAAGAAAAAGGTTGCTTTATGTAAAGCAGGTGAATATGTTGTGCTCTGGAGCTGTGAAGTGCTAAGGGCACTCACCTTCTCAAGTGCTGCCCCTTGGGCAGTGAGCAGTGGGTAAGAGGTGCTAACACAGCTGCTTTATAGACACAGTGCTCGTGTAGCCATTTCTAGCTTTCAGGATAAGTCTGCTGCACTGCACTAAAAGTGGTGGATGCACTGGAGTATTTCAGGTACTGGAAATCCCCAGTGCTAATGCCAAGTGAGGGCCCTGAGCTTTTTTCAAGCAGGTTTTTTGAAAGTGTTTGCTATGTGTCAGTGTGACACTTTAGTCCAGTATAAAATTATAAAAGTTGGATGTGGTTCCTTCTGTCATTGTGCTGCTGTTGTTGCTCAGTCCTGAAAACATTTTTTTTTTCTGAAAAAGCCATGAAGGTTTGTGAAGTCTGTATTTGAATATATATAATGAGAGGAAATAAACTCTAGAAGGGAGAGAGGGAGTTGCAAAGACAGTCCTCAGCGGCATTCGTCTGTGAGTGATGATTATGTAGTTGCATCTAAAATGTATTTCCCACCCCCATTCAATTAACAACTCAGTGTTTCAATGGACAGAGCCGACAGCTGCAGAAATCCATCCCCCAGAGAGAGCGATTCCAGCACCTGAGAGCAGTCTGCAAAGCCTGGCAGTGCCATTCCTCCTTAGAAAGGGAGGAGACGTCCTCATGGGAGCATCCCACTGCTGTAAGGAGCTGCCTCCAGAGGGTTTTTGTGGGGGAGGCAGGGCTGGAAAGAGAAAGAGTCTAAGCCCAAACTAGCATCTCAGTTTTGCAAAGCAGTGATGCCTTGATCCAGTGAGGCCTGTGTTTAGCTTTAAAGACATGAAAAGGAAAATGAAGAAAGTGGAGAGTGTTTCTTCCCCCGTCTCCTTCCTTCTTTTATTGTGGGTAAAACTTAAAAAATTCACCTGAAATATTCCCTCCAAGGCTTCTTTCATTGCAAAGGTACTGAATTTCCTTTCCTTGGTTGTGTCCCTTTTATTTCAGTTTCTAGACCAAATTTACTCCTTGTTAGCCTAAGATATGCTTTTCAGTGATAGAAGATGTGAAATCAAGATGTATAAAGGATATGTCTCATCCTGTGTTCAGGAGAGCTGTCAGCTTTTTTAGGCAAATTTGTTTCCAGGCTTGGCTCTGGAAAGGATAATCGAGAAAATGTGTTTTATCAAATGACTTGAATTTATAAATGCATCCGTCTTGCAAAGATCCTGGTGTATAAAATATGTGCATCAACAGAGGATGGAAGTGCCCAGCCAGGAGTATCCAGGACCCTGGGTGGTTTTTGTAGAGCCTTGAGACCACTTCTAACTAGGGAACGATTCAACAGAAAGTCTTCACAAATTACAGCACCAAATAGAGAAGTACTGGAATTTCTTTCATATACGAAGGGCCATGTGATTGATGCTAATCAGTAAATTTAAAATGTTAATTTAAAGACTAAGAACTGTTTAATCTGTGTAAATTTGTTATGAGGTGGGGTCCGTAATAGCTAATCAATGGCTTAATTTTTTGTTTTAATCTCTCTGTGCAGGACACCAGCCATGATCGGATGTTCTTTCGTGGTGGACCGAGAGTATTTTGGTGAGATTGGCTTGCTTGACCCTGGAATGGAGGTCTATGGAGGAGAAAACATCGAATTAGGCATGAGAGTGAGTAACAAAGAACAGACCTTGTGCAGTGCCCATTTGCAAGGAGTGCTGGGGAGCTTGTGGCCCGGCAGAGTTGCTGCCTGACTGATGGCTTTTATGCTGGAGTAATTGATGCTGCAACACTATCTGGAAGTGACAGTGCCAGTAAATGAATGTTCCTGGCCTTACGGGCCGTGAGAGAACTGATAACAGTCAGAAATAGGCTTTACTGGTTCATTCTGTCGGTGTCTGAACCCAGTGAGAAAGATTTTTCCCTTTCCCAGTATCTTTCCTCGTGCAAACAGCCACTCTTAAGCCTCCATGTGCTCATTGCCCTTAGCTGATGTTTTAGATTTGTGGTCTAACGGATGCAATTCCTACAGAAAGCTACGGCCAGGCTGGTAGAAGTCAGTTGTAATGTTCATTATACACACATTATGAATGCTGGGATGTGTTACAACTCTAAGGATCCTTCTTATAGAATAAGAACTGCAGGGTACAGGTATTCAGTCCTGTTGGACAGGCCAGTGCAAAGTGTGGACAGATGACTTTGAAACATCAGTGCCTGTGCCCTGGATCTATAGGAGGTTTGATACCTATGATCCCTTGCCCTTGTTTTCAAGGTGGTGCTTGCCAGCAATTCCTCCTGAAGTCCAAGGAACGTGTCTTCGCTTAGCATTTGAAAATTAGGCCGCTTAATGTTGCATGAACGGAGTTTCCTCATTATAAAGCTGACTGTTTAATTATTTTCCCTTTACTCTTTATCCCCTGCTTCCCAGTAACACGTCCCTGGTGCCTGTAATGTGCTCATTAAAGCACATATTCTGCTCATGGTGAAACGCTGAACATCGAATTAGTCCATTCTTTATCTGACTTTTTTTTCTAAAATGGCTACAAACTCCTTCACACCACTGGACTGAGGAGGAAGGTCGCTGCAGAAAGAGTTTATTTTCACATATGGGTGTGTATTTGTTATTCCAGCATTGCAAGAGGGATGGGGTTTGTAATGGGACTATGTGAATACACTGCTTATACTTTAAGGTTCAGAATTCACATAGGGGACAGAAAAACTGCTACCACAAATCATCCAATTTTCCTTAAGAGGGTCAGGCTATTACCAGGATTGTGTGAGCTTTCCTTTATCATTGTGCAGGGCTTTGAGCTGTTTGAAACTTTTTCCACATGGCTGCTTCCAGAATAGATTGAACACTCTGGCAAAGCCCTGGCGTGGTTGATGAATAAGCCTCCTAAGAAATCTGAAAGCTGTCACTCCTCCTTAGTCGAGGAGAACTTGCTGAGTCCGATTAGGGCTCCTGGTAAACAGAGGCAAAGGTTTTAATAGGATTATGAAATGGCACTTGCTTTTAGAGACAAGGATTTGAAGTGAGCAAGGATGGGTTTTCAGGGATAGGGGACCTGTTAAAGCCTACAGAAACCTTGGATCTAGAAACCAGCTCTCATTCTTTGGGTTTTATTTTGGTTGGGTTGTTTTTTTTTTTTCCCTATAAGAAAAACTAACCCTACTGTTTGGAGAAGGTTTTATGAAAGTACAAGAGTACGAGTTTGTTCAATCTGAAATAAGCTGTGTGTCCATAGCATGGGTCTGTTACTCTGTGTTTCCAGCCTGGATCCATCATTGTAAGTAATATACACTGTCTGCCTCCTAATTTGCAAATCCTATGTGTGATCCCCTCCCGTGTGTCTTTCAGAGCTGTCAGAAACTAACAGCGTGAAAATGCACAGGAACCTTCTCCCTTCTCTCCAGGCTATTTATAAAACCACTGTGAATTTATCAAGTTGGGTTTTTTTAAACTCCAGAACCTGCAAATAAATTGCAAAAAATCACTTCTTTGCAAAGGTCTGGTGCAGTGACCCATGCAGGGATATTTGGGATATTTGGTGCATCCCCCACACCTGCACAGAGGGATGCTGTTGACCATGTGTGACTCCTTGTGTGAAACAATGAAAGACAAAAAAAGGAAGTAATAAATCAATGAATAAGTTAAAAAAATTTAATATAATAATAAATAATAAGATGTAGGGAAAGTGGTGGCCCATGCTTGGCTGAAAACAGTCCGCATTTGAAATAGCTGTAACAATAATCCTTTTAAACATTTTTGCAAACTGTTATCATGTTACTGCTAAAAGAAAAGAGATTAGGTTTGGAGTGTCTGAAATAGATTACATCTATTTTTAAATTGCATCTAGTGAACCCTTGTTTAAATTGTTTTACTAAAGTGAAATAGGTAAACTCAGTGAAGCTAATGAGCTGTTTTGGGAGGATACTGTTTGATAACCCAGATAATTCCCATGAAATCTATTGTTTATTAAAAAATCATGATCTTGGGTATGCCGCAGCTGACTTTGCCCTTTTCTAAATTCCATAGATGGAAATATTTAAATAATTAACCTAAGTGATTTTCTGTATTGAATAAGCAGTGCAGCAACAGACTGGGCCTACGTACTATGCCTGTTGAAAATATTTAGGGCTCTGCAGCTGTTTTTTAAACTCCTATTATTTTTTGTGTAAACTTCACAGTGGTTAGAGCTGCAACATTCTCCTGATGGGGTGGCTTTACACTGAAGCCAGTGTCTGTTTGCCAGGTGAGGGAGAGTCTGGTTTGGTTGAGAAAAAGCACCAGCTGTTCTGGGAAATAAAAGGGAGACGGACACATTTGCAGGCTTGTGACCGTAAGGAAATAGATGGACGCTTACAGAATGTCATCTTGTACTACGTTTTTCAAAGGTGACAGTTTCACCTCAAGGTGGATGAATCCAGGGGAATTCTGTTAGGACAAATGGTGCTGTTCTCTCACTGTTCACCACCCAGCTACTGAAGCTGATGGGAGCTATTATTAGCACCCAAACACAGGAAATTACAGCATCCAGTCTTGGCTGACTCCTCTGTGGATGAGTTGCCCTTCATGAGCACAGGCTGAAGACAGTCTAAATTCAGAGTGGATCATCTTTGCTGCTCCTGGACATCGAATGGGCTCTCTGACCTGTAGTGCAGAGAGATGTCCCAATGGGAAGAGAAATTCAAGCAGTGCTTGAACGTGGAGGAAGACAGCGATCCCTTTAAGTGAGGGACCCTGTAAGAAACTGCATGGTTTGCAAGCATCATGTGAGTTCCAGTCCTAGTGGGAGCCACAGACACACTTAATTATTTAGAAAGGGATCGTATAAACATTAAAAGCCTAGTTTATGATTTAACCTAATACAAGCAGTTTATGATGCATCTTTTTATAGTGAGTCATTAATCATGGCACTGAGGATCCCTCGCTTCCTCTGGTGCTCCAGTGATAAGGTGAATGAATTGCTGTTCTTTTTACTTTGTGCCCATCAGCTGTAATGCTGGGTGGGAAGAGATCAAGCATTTATTTTAAAGGATGCTCTGGCAGAAATTAAATTCTGCTTCCACCATTAAGAATTCAAACAAATTAAATAGAAAAATATCTCACCACATTGATAACTGCAAGTAAAACTTTTTCTTTTATGGCCAGCATCAACCGGCCAGGCTGCTCTATTGTCATCAGCGCTGTGTCAGCATCAGCAGCTGTGTCCCAGGCAACTTTGGCCAGTGTTGTGGCCACTGTCAGTGGAACGTCCCTGAGAACACACAGCTCATCAGGAGTGAGAAGAGCTGCCCAAGCCAGGGTCCGGCTCAGACCCCGTGTGCTCTCTGGTGTTGTGATTTAACTGGTGATGGAGGCGGGGCTGCCAAGCTGAAACCAACAACCAAAGGGTTGTGTGAACTGGAGTGCAGTCCCACCTCTGGCTTACGCAAGTACTGTGGGTACTGTAAAAAAATCATGATGCAGATGCACTGAAATCTCTTTATGAGGAAATGAAGCTCGTTACCTAATGGACTTCCATACACAAGCAAATTATTATACTTTCCGAACTTATGTTGTATGCCCTGCCTTTACTTTCTTTAAAAATAGATGAACTACATTTTTTCTGAGCAGAAATGCTAATGGTAGATTGTTGAGTAGTGAATTTTTGACCTCATTTTATTACCTTTAGCTAGAGATTTAGATTCCTTTGAGCAGTCAGTGTTTTAAATGCAGATTCTAGACTGGTGTGCTGTAATAAAAATGTCACAAGGTTTATGTATAGCAAACTTTAATTCTGGACAATGCTTTTTGCTCTGTGTGATTCATGAGGCCAGGTCCCTAGTCTTAGAGCTAAATAGAAACCCAGTTCTGGTGAGTAACTCCAAATTTCAGCATTTTTTTCATGCATACTGTGGTAAAATACAAATGAAAATTATACAAAAATAGAGGTTAATCAAAGTGTCTTATTTTGGTGAATCTGAAAATACTTCATTTTTATTTTGACCTTTCCCAAGCTGTAATTTTTAGTATAAATTAATTCAGTTTTGAATTGAAAGTCTTAAAGCCTTTAAGTTTGAAGACATTTAATCACTTAAATGATGTTAACAAAACCCCACAATTGCTGACATCTGAAAATGTAGTGTGCTCTGTCCTTAGACATGCCTATTCACACTGGAGTGCAATAAATCAGCATTTTTAGCATGAAGTAAAATGCTATTAAAACGTTTCTGAGCAGTTCTACAGTGCCTAAGCAAAATCCTAGTAAGTGATGTGATCTGGTGCTCTTGGAAGTTGCCCCACTGCTTAGGTTGCAGAGATCTCAGTGATAAATCTCCCAGGTCTCACCCTCCAGATAAAGTGCATAAGTAAAGGTGTCCTCTTTTTCCATCTCCAGTTTAATTTAGCTGTTTTGTGGGTATTTCCTAAGGTGAAAGAATGCTAAGCTTGTAAAGCCAAGCATTAAGAAATCATGAAAGGATTGAATTCATGGTGCCTGGATCACATTAATTCACAGCTCCCTTCCCTGTACAGAACAGGGATTGGAGCAGCTGCTTCTGTGGTGGTGTGTGCATAAGTGATGAGCCAGGTCCTCAGCACATCCAAGTGTTCAGCATCTTCTGATTCCACTGGAGTTGCTCAGATTCAGGCCGGATGAGATTGGGCTTGACATTTGTGTACGGCAGTAATGCGTTCTGTCTGGGAAAGCAGACAGGCTTCGTGGCAAGTGCAGGAGCTCATGCAGGCATTAAATCCCAGGCTGCTGAGCCCTGGAGTGTCCAAAGCCACCTGGAGTCACCACTGGTGGTTCCCCAAGGCCAAAGTGTGCAATGGCCAGTCCCAGCGTGCTGCAGAGGGCAAGAACTGTGTGAACACCTGCAGGGGAGCTGCCAGCAGTCCCAGGGACTCTGAGCCCAGCTCTGGGGTCAGATCCTCGCCCCAAAACAGATCCAGTGCTGCCAGCAAACAGGGAAATGGTGGGAAAGCAGATGAGGACAGGCTGATTCCAGTGATAACCAGCACTGGGAACAGGGCTCAGATGTCTGACCTCAGCCACGTTTCAAACCAGAAGGTTTCCTCTGTAAAGGGTCTTCCCTGAAGACCCTTTAAAAGGATGAAAGAAGAGGATGTGCCAACAGTGTAAAGCAAAGCCGAACAGCTAAAATGTGGCCCTGGGCCTGTTCTGATGAAGTTAAGAGTACTTGGGTTTTTCTCTGACCAGATCATTAATATAACCTTAATTGTACTTATAATAGGTTGTATGATCCTGGTTTTGGGGGACAGAACCCAACTCCCTACTTGTCTGCAATTCCTTTGAACCACACTGTCCTTTTTTTCTTTTCTTTCTTATTTCCTTCATTATTTTTCTTTGTATTAAATTGAGGGTAACTTTAACCTAGGATGGAAAACTGTGGTTTCATCAGAACACAGCACAGTGGTGCTCTAGCATGAAATTGCCAGTGCACTACAGGACTAGAGCTTGTGAGTACCCTTAAAAACACTCTCTAAAGTGGGAGCACTGGAAATAGCTCAGAAAAGAGCATCTGGCGATTTGGCTCCAATATCACATCATGCTCCATCGAGTGTAACATTTTATGTTACAAACTCTTTCATGTACCAGGACATTATCAAAGCACCAGGCTGGAAATTTCAGAAAGAGATCAACAGCGAAAGAACTGAGGAAAGAAAATGCTTCCTTAGTCTTTGCCACTTTCTTCTCATCCACTTTCCTGCAGGTTTGATCTAAATCTAACGTGGATTCCTCTTCAGAGGC
>VYZQ01006122.1:37972-65748 GCA_013400655.1 Mystacornis crossleyi | reverse complement strand
AAAACACGGCCTCGTAGTGAGATGAGCTCTCCCCACTCCGGCACAGCAGTCTCCGCTCCCTCCAAACGCCAGGAGAGCAATGAAACTCAAGCACTCTACCCCACCTCTTTTTTTCCAGTTCTAAATCTCCAGATGTCTCTGCTCCCCCACCTGAGAAGACGCCACCAAGACCAAAAAAAAAGGACAATTGGGCCCCTCCCTTGTGGCTGGCTAGGTCCTTTGTTTTTCTTAAGTACCCCAGCAATCGCCCCTTAACATGGGGAAAAAATTCCTTTGAGAGAAGAAAAGAACACATGCACACACAAAAAGAAAACCTTCTCAACCCCCAACAGCTTGTAAAGCCAAGCATTAAGAAATCATGAAAGGATTGAATTCATGGTGCCTGGATCACATTAATTCACAGCTCCCTTCCCTGTACAGAACAGGGATTGGAGCAGCTGCTTCTGTGGTGGTGTGTGCATAAGTGATGAGCCAGGTCCTCAGCACATCCAAGTGTTCAGCATCTTCTGATTCCACTGGAGTTGCTCAGATTCAGGCCGGATGAGATTGGGCTTGACATTTGTGTACGGCAGTAATGCGTTCTGTCTGGGAAAGCAGACAGGCTTCGTGGCAAGTGCAGGAGCTCATGCAGGCATTAAATCCCAGGCTGCTGAGCCCTGGAGTGTCCAAAGCCACCTGGAGTCACCACTGGTGGTTCCCCAAGGCCAAAGTGTGCAATGGCCAGTCCCAGCGTGCTGCAGAGGGCAAGAACTGTGTGAACACCTGCAGGGGAGCTGCCAGCAGTCCCAGGGACTCTGAGCCCAGCTCTGGGGTCAGATCCTCGCCCCAAAACAGATCCAGTGCTGCCAGCAAACAGGGAAATGGTGGGAAAGCAGATGAGGACAGGCTGATTCCAGTGATAACCAGCACTGGGAACAGGGCTCAGATGTCTGACCTCAGCCACGTTTCAAACCAGAAGGTTTCCTCTGTAAAGGGTCTTCCCTGAAGACCCTTTAAAAGGATGAAAGAAGAGGATGTGCCAACAGTGTAAAGCAAAGCCGAACAGCTAAAATGTGGCCGTGGGCCTGTTCTGATGAAGTTAAGAGTACTTGGGTTTTGCTCTGACCAGATCATTAATATAGTCTTAATTGCACTTTTAATAGGATGTATGATCCTGGTTTTGGGGGACAGAACCCAACTCCCTACCTGTCTGCAGTTTCTTTGAACCACACTGTCCTTTTTTTCTTTTCTTTCTTATTTCCTTCATTATTTTTCTTTTTATTAAATTGAGGGTAACTTTAACCTAGGATGGAAAACTGTGGTTTCATCAGAACACAGCACAGTGGTGCTCTAGCATGAAATTGCCAGTGCACTACAGGACTAGAGCTTGTGAGTACCCTTAAAAACACTCTCTAAAGTGGGAGCACTGGAAATAGCTCAGAAAAGAGCATCTGGCGATTTGGCTCCAATATCACATCATGCTCCATCGAGTGTAACATTTTATGTTACAAACTCTTTCATGTACCAGGACATTATCAAAGCACCAGGCTGGAAATTTCAGAAAGAGATCAACAGTGAAAGAACTGAGGAAAGAAAATGCTTCCTTAGTCTTTGCCACTTTCTTCTCATCCACTTTCCTGCAGGTTTGATCTAAATCTAACGTGGATTCCTCTTCAGAGGCAATGGAATGAGAGTGTGAATGGAATGAGAGAGATAGAGAGGGAAAATGAAGAGGAGTGTGTTAATTGTGTTGAGATTGAAATAGGTTTCACTTGCCTAATGATGAGTCTGAATCAAACACTAGAGATGAGCTACAGCTGGTCAGAAACTTCCTGACACAACATATTTTGTGTTGCAGAATAACAGCTCATCCAGAACTCCAAATGGTCTGTAGAACTCTAAATTTTGATGCTGATTACTGAAAGCCTGGCTTGGGCTATTTTGTACCCAGAGGTGCCCAGCTGTCACTCTTTAGCTTGGTCCCAGCATACCTGGCAAAAGATTTCTTTGAGTTTTTCTGGAACCATTTTGAATCTCTCTCAAAACTATTAAAAAAGATGAAAAATCAGTTCTGCGGAAAGCATCCTTTTTCCACTCAAAAAAGGAGACATGAAAATGATCCAGGATACCAGCTGTTCCCAGAGCAGGGGATGCCTGTTCCCTGATTGACTTTTTCAGTAGCTCCCCAGTTGGTTCTCATTTTTCTGAGGATGAGAGGTTTAATCAGGGCTCTCTAGGAAATATAAAGGGCTCTTAAGATGGGAGGAGTCCTCGCAGTGTGGGTGTCTGAAGCTGGAGCAAAGGTTTGGCTTGGAGCAGTGTCCTGTGTGGCGGTTCCCCAGCGCAGCCCAGCAGCTTGGGTACGTGCTGGAGGAGCAGCTGGTGGGTGTGAGGCTCACAGTCCAAACTGCTTCCCTTGGCAGTGACCAGGGCTACTCCGTGTGCTTGCCCTGGTTGTCCCAGGTACCTCCGGGTAAATGACTGCATTTGGGAAGGTGCTTTTCAGCCTTAGGGCTGAGCTCTCAGATTTGTAGGCTCCTCCAGGCTGGAGTGCAGGGTCTGGAGGTGGGGTTGTAGGTGTTTAAATGGACAGCTGAGGTGTTACCCTTGCAGGAGTGTTGAGGTCACCGTTATTTATGATGTTAAATGTGTAAGTCATCACCACTGGCAAGTGGAAGTGTTTTTGTCTTGGGAACATGGGGGTAACAGAGCTGATCTTGGATGAGTTGTGGGTTTGGAGGGTTAAGAGTTGTGGGGTTTAGGTTTGCTTGGCTTTGTTTCAATTCTGCCTGGAAGACTTTGGAAGATTTTTTTGCTGTACCTTTTTTGGTCTGCTAAGGAAATCTCTGACTAATAATTATCCTTGCACTAGTGACGCCTGATTAAGGCAAAGCATGTTGGGCTGGCCTGTGTGACAGGTACCTCTGAGCTGAAGAGCAGGAGCAGGGAAGGAATAATGCGTGTACCTGTGTTGTTGGATAAAGGGCCACTCCTTGGTGCCAAATTTATCATTATCTGCATTGTGTGTAACTCATGGGAAAAAAAGGCAGCTTAACACTGTGCTTGAAAGAGCATTTTCTGCAGAAGGCAGCAGCAGACTAGCTAGCAGTGAGAGGTGCAGTTGGTGCTTCTCCCCCAAAATGCTCCCAGAGGAGAGAGGCCTGGCACCTCCTCCTAGAGGAGCCGGAACAGGGCATGGAACAGGGATCCAGATCCCTATTTGGCTAAGCACAAACAGAAAAAAAAGCTTCATTAAAATGTCAAGATACTCTTAACTTTCGTTTTCTGCATAGGGAAAAATCGGGAAGCAGTTTGGCTGAAAAGCTTTATTAGCACATTTATCGTAACACAGCTCTGTGTGTAATTTCGCTGCTTGCATGCTGCAGCCGGGCTAGATACACAAAGACAAATGCCCTCTGCATCCTCGTATGTCATTGCTTCTCTTCCATGAACATCAGATTAGATTTCATGGCAGTGTTAGACATATATTTAATGTGCACAAAAGCATTGGTCAAAATGCCAGTTGCTTTCTGTTGGTAGCTTTCTTTCAACAAAATGGAAAGGTGTTAGCTATTTAAAAGAGAGGAAAAACAAACACAAAATGACATAACTGTCATTTCTATTTGTATTCTAGGCTTAGAAAAAGCAGATCTCACTGAAAAATCATATTTAATATAACATACAGAATTTATAGCATGAGAAACAGAGCCAAGGAGAACCCAAAGAAGCAACAAAATACCTTTGCAAATTCTATTTTGGGTGCAACTGCATATCACATAGTCAAGTGTTTTGACTGTGATAAAATAATCTATTCATGTGTGTTGGTAAAACTGTAGCTGCATATTTCTACCTAAAATGCCACTTAGTTTTCCTCTGTGTCTCTGAGAGAATGTCATTTGCACAAATATCTTCTTATCAGAAGAAAAACAAGTTATTCAATAACCTCAGAGCATGTCCTGTCTATAATTCCTGGCACGCTCTGAGGAAGGAGGTAAATGAGTTTGGTTTCATTAAAGCAAGGGGAAACTGAGGCAGAAGGCTCCAGAGATGTCCTCACGGGAAGTCTGAGAGTCATTTAAGGGCAAAGCCAGGCTGAAACTATTTAAAATAAACTTCATTGCATTTCTCTACTAATTGGTCTGAATTCAAAACCTGAAATGATTAGTGGAGGTTACAGCACATGCATGCATTTTATGAACGGCACTTGAAATTCCTGTGTTCCTTTGGGGCCTGGTTGAGTGCAGAGAGGACAAGGGTGATGGACTTCAGAAGGAATGAGTGAGTCCTAAATCCCGGGCCTGAGTAGGAGTGCGAGAGCACATTCAGAGCAATCCTCTTGAGATCTGTCTTTTCTTTTCCTGTTTCCAGCTGATGTTGCCATGCCATGCTGGCAGGTTCCGGGTGGATTGCAGAGTTTCTGATATATCTTCTGTGGCCAGGTCACCGCTGCTGTCCCTGTTCCCCCAGGGAGGGCAGGTGGTGTCATTTTCTGTCTCTGCCTCCCCTCAACTCCCCACGACAGCCTCTGGGGCCGGTCTGGCCGCAGTCTGCTGAGGACAACGTGGGGTGTCCTGCTTGTGCACACACGTGGTATAATCCTCCTTCTCTGCCTTCCCTCACCCTTCTTACCCCTTGTCAAGAAATCCATCGGCTGCTGAACGCTCGCGCTGCAGGACCGTGCCCTGGTGCACGTGCTGGGCTGGCCGGTGGGTCTGTGACCACCGAGCTGTGAATGGTGCTGTATTCCCTACCCCTCTGTCTGTGGCTCAGCCTTTCCTGCTCCTGGCCCGAGCGTCTGCTGCCCTGACATCGTGCCTTCAGCCGAGAGGCGCCGATCTGCCAGAGCCCGGGAGCCTCAGAGAGCTCCTGACAGTTCAGCTCCAGTTAGCTGCAGTTCAAGGTCAAACGGGACTTTAAAATATGAATAAACGTCGGGGTTTGCTGGCACATCGATCTCAGTCTCTTTGATTACTGCCAGATCGCATGAATAAATTAGCCTTGACAGGTGCGATAAATTGTATAGACTACTGATTTCAAACAGTAAATGTTAGAGAAGGACGTGGAAGGCCTGGAGGGGAAAATACCCTCTGCAGATGCTTGCATTAAATGAGGTGAGCTTTGATACAGTGCTCAGGGGGTGATCTCCAGGCAGGAGGAGGCCTTTTGTTCGTTTGAGATTCTGTGCCAGGCCAGGGCACATCTCCGCCTGTCATATTGATTTCCTTTGTCAGAAGGAGTTTGGGCTGCTCTGCGTTGTGAAGCGAGAGGGCTCTGATGCCTTTCCCACCCGCTGCCCTCCCCACCCTTCCAGGGGTGTTATAATGGCCTGGGCTCAGGCCTTCGGGGTCCCAAGAGGGGACAAACAGCAAACAGGTCTCTAACTACAGTAAAACAGAAGCAGAAGGCATTAGAAGTGGCTCTTGATATGTTGTCATACTGTGCTGAACACTGTCAAGCCACAACCGACTTCTGCATGTCGGCTTTTCAGGGTCTCTTTACTTAGAAACCAATGCTGGTATTCAGAGAAACTCACGTGACACAGAGTAGTACATGCTTTATTCTCTGTGATTTCCTGTAAAACATAACTGGGATGCTAAATTTCCCTATTATGCATAAATATTAGCAATGTCAATCACTAGTTAATTTTATTTTTACTAAGCATTTTTTCTCTTTTGTTGATTGCTAAATGAGCACATGAAAAGAATTTGAGGATAGGGTGGGTGTTTTTTGAATCTATTTCATATATCTCCATCCAAGAACTTTCAGTTTTGTTAAATCTACAATCAAATATTGTAATCCTCTCCAATATCAGACACATCACAAAGCCAGACTTTTTTGTCACAGACATTTAGACTTTTACTGATATCCTTTAATTAAGCATGCCCTCTTTCTGCAGCATCATGCACACATTCTGTCTCCCCATCTTGATAACTCATCTGTGTGTTTGTGTATATAAGTCTGCATATGCATATTTATATGTAAGTAGAGATCATGGACTAGTGCTCATTTTGGGCCATTCCTCCTCACAAGGGCTTCTGTGAAAGACTTGGATTTATGCCGAGACACTGAGCTTCATAGTACAGTTAATCTGAAATGCACAATTTCAAATGCAGAACCATTTTTCTCTCCAAAAGCAGAAAGGTATGGATGTACTATATTTTGTAGCAAGAGAATTAAAGAGAGAAACTCTGGGTTTGCCTCAGATGATTTTACAAAATGAAAGCAGCACCAAGTCTAAATTCAGTGGATTTTAAATTTTCATTGTAAATGTTCTGCATAGCTCCATTGTCTTAACTATAAATATACAGCCAACAATTTTGCACATAAATTGTTCCTTTAATATACATAATCAATAGCATATGTATAATTTAAAAGAGACTATTACAAATCTGTTGTTTATATGCCAAAATGTTTGGGTTCTGTGATGAACTGATACATCTTCAATACAGTTGTAGTGTTAGAATGAAAGGCATTACTAAAAAGGATTTTTACTTGTATAGAAATGCTTTTTTAATGTAAAAATAAGGTGGGGTAGACAGAGATCAAGACAGAAAAGGCTGGGAAAGAGAAAGGGCCTTTCCTATTACAAGATCTTTGCCATATGGATGATATCCTGCACAGAGCATGCTAAGGAGGGTGTTAAGAACAGTGATGAGAAAATGGGGTGTATGACAGAAAGGAGGGTCAGCTGTGGTGCTGAGTGGTGAGAAGCAAATTGCCTGGCAAGAAGGATTTTGAGAATCATAGAGGAGCTCTGGGAGGATTAGCCAATGCAGGCAGGTGTCTCCAGGACTCAAAATGTGTGCTTTTCTGATTACTGGTATTAGAGAAAAAAAAATGTTTACAAAGCAATAGGGAGGAGAATGAAGATTATATTTTGAGGGCCAGGGGAGTATTGTGCCAGACTTAGGAATTGCATTTAAAAAAGCTGTTGAAGTAAATAGATAAGAGAGAAGCATTAGTATTGCTAGAACTGGGGCTTCTTAAACACGTGACAAATTAGATGTGGAGGGATTTGCTCATAAGAGTCGAATGATCTTCAGTCAAAAAGGCTGCAGAGATTATTAAGGATATTTTTTGCACGCCTACAAAAGTGCTTCCCTGTTTCCACTCCCAATATCTGTTATTTTTCTGATCTGGGGGCACAGGTATGATTCTGTGCCAAACCAAGCTTTGCCAGGCACTTCCTGAGAGAAGAGATGGAGTCTCAGTAGAGTCAGTTTGTCATAGTTCCAGCTGCTTGAAATGAGCCTGGCCTGTCCCTGGAGGGGATGGAGTCATGGGTAATAGATCATGGAGCAAAGCCCCGAGTGTTCTGCAGTGAGCATCCTCAGTGTTAAGCCAGACCTGGTATAAACTGAATCAGTCCATTAACTTTCCAGCTTTGCCTTGCCTCCTCCTTCCCAGTTCCCCCCTAGGCCATTTTTGAACTTGAGGGTCAGTGTGTTTTGCTTCTGGAGTTGTGCTGAGGTGTTCTCTGGGCTGCAGCAGAAGTGGGAAGTGACTTTGGAAAGCTTCCCCGCTTTTTGACCCAGGCTTGTGTCCCTCTGCTCAGTAGCATTGTAGGTGACTTCATTCATACAGGTTACTCGTGGGTGTCTCCAGATGGAAGCACAGAAAAAATAATTGCTGAGGGAAATGTGGTTCATTTTTCTTTTTCCTCAATAATCCCTATTCAGTATCTCTTCAGGAAGATGCAGTGGTGTGCCAGTGTGCTATAAGTTACTTTCTCTCCCTTTCCATTCCCTCTGCCTGTTTTAATTAAGTGCAGCCCTGTTGTCCATCTTACTGGAGCAACATTTCCTGTCATGTCCAAGGCAGTTTCTGTATGAAAATACAGCAAATTCTTGCACTTATTAAGATGGCTTTTTTAGATCTTTACACAAAACTTTGTCATCCTGCATACCTCGTGGGGCACTGACCTTTTTTTCTAAAGTCTGGATGTGAAGGGCTGACTGTCAGCCACATCCCTATTTATCCCTAGGTGCTTTCACAACAGTCTCTGGGTAAACACAGACCTGCTGCCAGTTCTGCCTCTAGTGTTTCAACATCCAGAACCAGAGCAGGGCTAAGGAAGGTGCAGATGTTGGTTGTGTGTCAGGCCCCAGCTTGAGAGCCATGGAAATGAGATGCAGAGGGAGGTACATGTTTGACTTTGCTCAGTTGTCAGCCCCGGCAGGCAGGTGGGGTATGCAAGCAGCACTCATTAAATATCCTCTCTAGAGAAGTCTTGGGGGTTTGGGTATCTTTTGCAACCCACATGTGGAGCTGGCAGCAACAGCAGTGTTTTGTGGGGATAGTGGAGATGAGCCACTGAAGTGTGTGAGACAAATGGCCACGACTGAATCATCTTGAGCTGTGCAAGGGGGTGTTGAAAACTCGTACGATTTTCCCACCTTGGTTCAGCTTTTCTCCTGGTCTTAAATCCTTTCTTTCTGGCAAGTCGTTAGATTTTTTTCTCCACCTTCTGTCTCCTGCTCTTGCCAATGTATCTCTTTCTATTTCATCACTCTCCTGTCCCTCCCTCCGCCTTTCCTGGCTCGGCTCCACCAGGCCTTAATGTTCCACATTCTCCTCTAGCTGTGCCAGTGACTTATGAGCTCAGTGCTGCTGTGGACACCAGACCTCTTAAGTACCTTAGCAACTCCCAGGAAAGCTCATAAATGTCTTTCACAATGGATGTTCAAAGTAAGAGAAGCATTAGAGGTTTGAGGAGTTTCTTGCCTAATAGGAGAAGCCTGAACTAGATGAGAAGGGGAAAACCTATTACTCAGGGCAGAAAAATATAGATGCCTTTTTAATTGAAGGAACAACTAACCAGGTGTCCTGTCTGTGACATGAAGTGAGAATGTCAAGGAAATGTTTTAGTTTGAACAGAAATTAATTCTGAGGAAAAGTAGAAGAGGCTTATGTTTTATAGGGAAATTAGCCTTTGTTGCTCATAGATCTTTCTTTTGACTTCCCCTCTGGTGAAAGATAGTGGAGCAAAGACTTCTAGAGGTGTTATGCGTTTGAAAGAAAAGTCTGAAATAGTGACCTCAGGAAATGAACACGGTGGTGAATGTAAATAGAATCTGATTAATGAGTCAAAGGAGGGCCTGACTCAGATGCACAGGGAGAAGGCTCTGAAACCCTCAAGTCTTGAGATCTAATCCTGTTCTGAGGTTGGTCTGCTGTATCCCTTATACCTGTTATCTCTTGCCTGATTGTCTCTTCTGCTCCTTAGGTTTCCCTTTCTCTGTGTGGCTGCTTGTTTTTCATGCTGCCTTTTCTTTCCATCCACTTGTTCCCCTCAGGTAGTTGGACAAAGTAGCTCGGAATTCTCTCATGCTAATGAGAATCCAATGCTGCCTTTCTCCCAGTTAATGAAAACAGACCTTGAGGCCCCACTCTGCACAAGGAGCAGATTGCCTAAGATGAACATGGGTTTAGTACAAAAACATTCATGGGGTGTAGAAGTGGAACAGAAAGAATTTAAAATTTGCTTACAGTGCCTTGTATCATTAAATCCTGGCTATTTGGGCTAGGTGCATCCCTCTTCATATCCAGTGCAGCCAAATTGTTTTAGGGGTGGTTTTAATGCTCATAACTGCTTGATATCATGGGTTGATTTAGTTGATTTAATTTGGATGTTTCAGCTTATGTGCATGAGTATTCCCAAACTACTCAGGGTTTTTTCCAACAATTTGGCTGTGGTGGCATCAAGCTGTGGCTGACACTAACTGTGCCAGCTTACGGGTTTTGATCCAGTCAGTCTTTTCTCTCACTTTGAACCAAAACGTCAAACTGCTATTTATTTTTTTTAAGCAATCACCTGTGAATTTCTATTGGTTTGCATCAGTAAAATGGTACAGGAGGGTGTCTTAGGGACCAGTTCCTGTGGATGTTCAGTGCCACGTGGTTTGAACACCCTAACAAAGAGATGTGCACAGACTGGCTGCCTGCGTGCAAAGCTGTGTTTTCACTGAATGGTCATGGTGGAGGTTAAATGAGCGAGCCCATGCACACACTGCAATCCTGCTGACATTCAAGTGGCCAGATCTAATCTAAAGGGTGTCATCAGTCTGAGACACGCTGTCTAATGTTTGCAGCTATCCTCTTGTTTCACGTGTATTTAGAAGGTGGCTCTTTTGGGTGTCCATCTGAGTGGGCCTTGGCTTCTGGAGAACATAAGCTTTGTGTTCCAGAGGAACTTGAGTCTCTATCAACCCGACTGCCCAGCAACAGGAGCACTCTGTCGCCCGTGTTCCTTGTGAATTGACAGTCAGAAAGGCACTCTAAAGTGACAACTTAACACTCTTCTACATATCCTTTAGCTAGGTTCAAGTGACATCCATGCGTTGGCTGCAGACAGTCATTTTGAAAGACTCTGTCTACATCTCAGACCGGTGCAAGATGAAGCATTAGATGTCATTAGCTGTGACAACGTGGTATCCAGATTTCCAGCCCAAATCTGGGCTGGAATGTGGTGTACATTGTGCTGTATGTAGGCATCAAGAACCAAAGAACTTGATAAATTGCTGTTGGGGTTCATTTTCAGAGTAGTGTCTAGCAGTGTAGCTGGGCAATTCTGTTAATATTAATAGGAATTTAGGAGATAAATCTCCTTGAATAACTTTTAGAAAATTTACCCTTAATGTGCCTTATATTTCAATAGGCTGAGCTGTGTTTTGAAATTCCATTTGAGAAGGGTAAAGTGATAGAAATAATAACGAGGGATATGCAAAAAACAGTGGGATGCATATTTCTGTGTGACACCAAAGGCTTACAGTACTTTTAAATCAGAGCATCCTGGAATACTATTAATGAAATCCCCTTTAACCTTAAGGGGTAATTTTTTCTAAGTGATCCACAGGGGATTTGGCTGTTAAATTTCCATTAGCAGTAATGGGATTCACAGTATTACAAAGCAAGTTCCCCACTAGCCATGCTGAAATTCTACCCCCTGCAGCAATTAATCATGCCCATTGGGCTCACTAATGGAAATATGAAGCAAATTATCTGGCTAATCGTGATATGTGATCAATTGGCTCTCCTGCAATAATTGATTGCCAGCGAGTCACAGCCAACTCACAGCTTTTGTAGGTGAGTGACGACAGACGGGCTGTCCCTGTCACAGGTGGCAATGCCAAGGCCTCTGCAGCCCTTGGATAGCACAAACCAAGGCCTGCAAGTAGCTGTTCCTCCTTGTATTTTCCTGTCTTCCATCTCCTGGTTAACACTTCTCCAGCAGTCCTGCAGGGGCTTCCATCCTTTGCCAGGGTGCAGAAATGTCCTTTTTTTTCTCCTTTTATTTTTTTTTTCCTGCTTGGTTAAATCTAAGCCACTTAGTTGATTGGTTTGAGGGCCTTTTTTCTCACTGGCATTCTGTGAAGGCTTCACACTCTGCCAAAATATACCTTTAGCTGGGCTGCAGGCTCAACTCTTGAGGATATTTTTTGATATACATGATGGTGTTATGGTTAAGCTAACTGGCAAACATGCAAATCCGGGAGTGCCGTGCAAAATCAATAGCATTTCTTCAGGCAGCAGCACACTAATTTATAGCCACACTGCATGACTCTGTCGTTTTCCTAATGAATTCTCCAGTGTGCAGAGGTGCACTAAACAACAAAGAGAAATACTGGTGTGCAGAGGAGCATAATGCAGATTTATAGCCATAACAGCACACAGAGTACGGATGTTTTGCATACAACCAAGATTGCTTTATGAGCTTTTGCAAGCAGGGGTATCTGGATTGTAACTAAGGACTGTTTTTCAATGGAACTTGAAATTAATAAAGCAACAGGAATCTTCTTAAAATACATTTTGGCACCATCCAAAATCGCGCATTTTCTGCATGCCCCACTCTGTGTTTCAGCTCTTACTGAGAGGTGTCTGATGGCAGAGGTTGGGTGCTAAACAGGGAGAATTCTTAAGATCACCTGAGCAACTGTGAAACAGATGTCATTGAAAAAGGACGCTTACAGGAGCACTAAGCAATTTTTAAAATCCCTCCCAGAATGTGTATTAGGTTAGCCAGGCACCAACATAATGAAGAGCTTTTCATTGCCCATTCTCTCATTTGGCACAGAAACATCTACTGCCTTGTTATTAATTTTTATATATCTGGGAGCTTATTTCTGCAGAAATCTTGATTTTATTTTTCTTCTTGCTGGGGAATATAAACCAAACTGCTTCTATTATTCTGTGTTTCTGTGGGGAACTTTACTAATGTACATAATATGCAACAGCTGATGGCAGGTGATGATAAGCTGCTGATACCACGGGGAGCTCTGGAATGAGTGGTTTACAAAGCCGAGTAAGTAATGAAAGTCCATAAACAAGACACTCCACGGAGCACCAGAGTGACAGAATTTTGGCTCCAAGATTGAGGCTGTTTGGCTGGTATTGGAAATCCATATAACATCCTTTCCCTCCTGGCATCTGCTACTTTGAGAAGGTTCAGTTCATTACAATAACAAATTTCAGCTAAGCCTGATTGCAGTCTGTGGACCTTTGGATGCATGGCCTTACTGGAACGTCCTGTAGCTTGGTCTCACTCTACTGGGTGCCACAAGACAGGGCCTCTGTGGTCATTTGTCACTCCCTGACTCTAGGCAGGGTACATGGGCTGATTTGTAGTTAATGCAGGTGATCTTTGTAGCCTTTCTGATCAATCCAACCTAATTAAAGGAGTAATTCCCTGGTTTGGGGGCCAATTTACCTTTCCAGGATGGTGTGAATGCCTGCAGCTGAACTAATAATGAGGTAGTATCTTAGAGCCAATTAAGTGAAAATGAATCAGTAGAGCCCATTAGGCTTGGTAGAGTTCAATAAGAGATGGAGCACATGAATTTTTCCTTGTTAGGAACTCTGGTGTCTCACGGAAAGTTGGAAAAGTCACGGCAAGCAGCTTCTCCCACAGGAGTGTCAGGCTCCGAGTTCCTGAAAGCAATCCTCCTCTTCAGCTTCAGCCAGCAAACTGATGGCTTCCTAAAACAGCTGTGCTAGTTAGAGGTTAGGGATTCAGAACAACCTATATGTAACATATTTCTGGATGTTATTTTAGTGAGTATTCTCGCAGATCAGCCCTCATCCGTGAAAAGATTCTATTAATAAACCCAGCTGTGGAATAGGAAGGGAGAATGGTTATTAGTAACTGCAAAACGCTTTCAAAGCACGATTCGTCATCCAAATAATTTACTAAATGGTTTCTGAGAAGAACTATTAATTAACTGGCAAGAATGAGCCACATTAACATTTGTTTATTGCACTCTGTCTGTTGGCCCTGTGGGCTTGGACCAGAAGAGAAATTATCACAGAGGGGCAAGTTTTAACTGTGCCCTGCATGGACAGAATCTCTCAGTGATTCACGCTGTGAAAGCTGCTTGGGATTAAGGCCAGATGAGAAACTGTGGTGCTGTAGCTGTTTGAGACTCAGTCCTGCCCTCCTGTCCCACCTGATTCCCAGTCCTCCAGAGAAACAATTCAGTGGCTGTACTTTAATTAGGTATTTAATACCGTGCAAATCAACTTGATGAGAAGAAAGAACATATTATCAATGTAATTTAAGATATGCATTTGTTTTTCTCTTCTGAAGTGGGACAGATTTGAAACATTGATTCATTCTGTAATTTGGCTTTTCTCTATTGAAAAGTGCACTTCAATACTCACTAATGATATAGAAGAAAAAAGAATCTTTTTTTTCAGTTCTCTCTTCTCTGCTTTATTCACATCTACCTGTGTTTCTATTTCACCTTTGCCTCTATGCCGATCATTAGGGTTTGTTCATTCAAAGGTAGTGGAATTGGAGAAACACATGATTAAGTTGGAATTTTTTCTTGCATCCAGATCATCACTACAACAAGATGAACCAACTTGCTTTTCAGTTTCCCATTTGAGGCGAGGGAATAAAGAACAAAAAGTGTATTGTGTTTACCTGAATACTAAAAAAACTGACCACACAGTGGCAGCCTTCGTTGCTGTAACTGAGCCATTCAGAGAGGGTTAGAAAGGCGATGGGTGAGTTAGAAAAGGCTGCTTGAAGTGTCGATGTCAGCCTGTAATATAAACCTTGGGCTCAATCCGCCGGCTCTTCCAGTGTGAGATATCCATAAAGCCATTAGATGGATTTTCTCAGCATGTGCTGTGTCATCTGCACGGTGCTGTTTTCACAAAGCAGAAAAAGCTAATTGAATGATTCAGATATGTGAACAGAGCTGGTGTCTTACGCTTCCTTGTCGTGTGCAAACAGGAGATGGCTGTACAGCTGATGAGCCTATCAAATAGATCCATGTCGTTGGTTTCAGTGATGAGATCGAAATCAGAGCCTAATGTTACCTTGCTTTGCAGGTGAAGTTTTCAGTAATACATTACACACTTGTAAGCAGGTTCTGTGGACAACAGCTCCAGCCCAGTTGGTCTGGTCAGGTGTGTGAGCCGCTGTCAGGACATCTGGGCAGCCATGGTCAGTGCTGAGTCATGCTTGCATAGTCATCGGGGTTTAATTTTATTTAAAAAAAAAAAAGCTGTATGGGGTGCAGTAGGTTGGCAAAGTGTGAAAGGCTTTTCTATGCTTTTGTTCCAGGCATCCTCAGTGAGGTTGTTTTCCTTCTTGTCTTTTGTCTGTGTTTACCAACTCCAGTTTTAGATTGCTTTAGATTGCTCCTCCAGCCAGCATAAATGCCTTTCACTGTTCAGTGTTTCACTTCAGTGTTTCAAAAGGGTGGCACTAAACTACTTATTCATGTCAACACTGAAGACTAAATCACTTCTCTCACTTACGTGTCTGTGACAAATTTCAAAGTGTTTTCAGAATTTGACACATCCTTTCAGTGAAGATGTCAAAGAAACTAATGTCTTGCTGATTTGATTCAGAAAGAGTGAATCAATTCGAAGTGTGAAGGGAACATCTGTGTGCAAAGTTGCCTTAGACTGCCAACCCAGATCTGCCATGCCAAGAGACTTCCACCTCAATCAGAGCTTTCATAGTAGTCCACTATGTTTGTTTAATTACATACATTCACTTTGATATCTATTAATTAACCAGTGTTAATTATCTTTGTGTTGAGAAGTCCTAAAGTGTCTGGATCAAAAGGAAAAGTTTTATATTGTGCCCTGGGCCTTAAGTGGATTTTCTGTTGTGCCAGGGCCACATGTTGGGCTGGTGGAAGAGACCTGGGCTCAGTGACTGTTCATGGATAAATTTATATATGAGACATGAAAAAGAGTATCTGAGGACTCTAAAATATTGGTCTGGTAGCAAAGAACAAGAGAACCTTTTCAGGAGGTTGAATTTGCATGAAAAAAACTTAAAAACAAAGTGTGTTAAATTTGATTCTTACCTCTCCTCCAAGTCCTAGGCTATATCCTATAAATGGAGCTCTCCTTTTTGCCAATCTCAGACTTCCTTTAAAACTTTCAAGCATCTGTGAGACTAAGAAATATGTTAGCCTAACCTCTGGAGACAAGCTTCCATCTAGCATGAGAATCAACTTGAAGTTCTGGACTATAAATTTTGTTCTTGCCATTAGAGCTGAGAACCCTCAGCTGAAGATGGACTAAGAAATAACAACATTCAGACCTTTGAAAAATTGCCTCTGATTTACAGTGGTGACACAAAGCTAAGTATTGAGTTATCAGCACGTTCATCACTAGATTTAGTGCAGTATCTCAAGATAACTTTTTTTTTTGAACGGTGTTACTGTCTGATTTTTGTGAAGCAATCTAATGTTTCTTTTTCGTGCACCTCAACTACCCCTTTGCACAAGTTATTACCCATCACTTCCTTTAGGCTTTTATTTATCTGCCCTGTGTAAACCTGCTGATATTGCATTTTCTTTAACTTCTGAGATGTGTCCTAAAACTTGGTTATGGCCAGTGATAAAGGGGTTATGTCCAATTCTCAGCTGACAGATGAGCATGGTTTCCTTGAAACTGGTAACGAGATGCCAGTCCTCACCAGTTCAGGGTATAAACCAGGAAGCTGTACTGGATCCAGAGGCATGTAGCACTTAAATTTTATTTATTTCTCAAATGTGTTAAAAAGCCTTGGGTGAAATGTTTCTGCCTTAGCAAGCTGAAAGCTGTTGATGTTTTTCCAGACGTCGTTCTTTTAGAGCTGCAATCCTGAAGAAAGCTGAAAGGTGCCAGACTCGCTATTTCTATCGTCATGTACCAGTGAATCAGAACAGCTTGAATTTAGTGCTGGGGGTTTCTGACAGCTTGGAAATGCCTTATGCCGTTGGAACTCGTGCTTCGTGCATGGGATTCGCTCCTTCACCTGCTCAGAGGACAAACCTGTCAAGTTCAGACCTTGTGCCCGCTGAGATGTGAAATAGGACCTTGTAATACTAATTTTTCCCCTGTGTGCCTGTTCTTCCCCGTACTCTTGCCTTGAGATTACCCTAACGGCATCTCCCATGTTGCTGACTTGGGGTTTTATTTCCAAATTAAGCCTCCTGTCCAGAGTGACCTCTCTCTCCCATTTTAAAGACCAGACACACTGGGTTTTGTGAAGGGCTGTGTGATCTAGCACAGGAATTGGACCTGGGTGCTGAAACTGGGTCAGTTCCCAGGTTAAGTGGCTCAAAAAGAAAATTAGCTGTTCTGCAGAAAATAAAGTCCTTATAACTTCCATCAAAATGCCAAGAGGCTTTTCATTTTCCAGGGTCAACCTTGCCAGAAGGGGCAGCCTTCTTGACCCTTCTGTATTTTGCAGGGTCTGGTGGTAGTAGTAAGGGGCCGTGTGGATACGAGTACAGCTGCAGCACTTAAAAAATTGTATTAAAGTAGATATCAAGCAGGAATTAGGAGAGGGCAAGGAAAGGGGAGTCACTATCTGGGGACTGAGAAGCCACTTCAAAGGAAAATTATGTCAGGAAAGAAAATCTGAAGGCACAACATCAAATCCTTTCAGTGTCCCTGCATTATCCGTCTGCCTGTTGGAACATCGTCGAGTATTACAGCAGCTGAAACTGGTGAAGGGGAACAGCATGAAAAATAATAGAAAAATAATCTCTTTATAAGAAGTGGGGGCTAATGCCCAGAGGCATCTTGACAACAAACAAATAACAAATCCCTTACACAAAGGAGAGGTAGTCAAATAAGGCAGCAAGCCTCCCTGACACCAAAGCCTGCTGAACAAAGCTTCTCTTGTAAGCCCTGCCCACTTGCTTGCAGTAGATAAATACCACTAAACCTTTCCAAAAGAAGCTTAAGAAAACTAACAAACGAATCACAAACAAATAAACAAAAATTCCATGAACCTGCCATCTTGGCTCTTTGCCCTGTCAAATGCCCAAGATATATTTATTTTGAGGTGCAACCAGTAGAGACAATTCTGAAGAAAAATGAGGGCCAGGTCTTCTGATAATGTAAATCCTTCTGACTTGATTGCTAGCCCAAAAAATCAAGTGGAGTGGAAGCAATAAAGTAATTGTAATATTAAGTATTATTTTGGCTTGCAGTTTAGTGCCTTTTCCTTTCTCTCCCCCTTCCCAAGCACATGTGCAGTCACACTTCTGTTTCTTCATAAAGCTAGGTGTGCATCTGATTGAAGGAATGATCAATAAAAAGGGTGAGATATTCCAGAGGATGTTTGATGACCTGGATGTCCAAATCCCATTGAATTTTCACTTGAAAATTTCACTGGTAACANTATTGTAGCACGCCTCAAACTTAATTTCATACTTGTGGTGTTACTTTTGGTGAGGTGTTTGTTCAATTGGAATGATCTGGAAGTTAGCACTGTGGCACTTTCCCTCAAGCAAAAACTTTGTGGAAGGATTCCAAGAGTGTGTATACCTATCCCAAATATATATATATAAACTATATTCTAAAATTATACACGTGTTTATGTGATTTTAATATTTTGTATCAAAATCTGTATAGCCACCATGTCATTTTAATGACTGACAGGGAAACATGCTCCCAGAATTTAAAAGCTCTGTCAGAGCATCTGTAACCTGTTTGCCTGCTTGGTGATTCACGTGTAGTAATAACAGGATTCACATATAAAAATAGCAATAGAAAAAAAAATCATTTATACTAAAATTTTCTCACCTGATTTGCTGGGTGCGAGAACACAGCGGTTTGTGTTTATGCTGTTTTTTTTCATTAAATAGCTTGGAGAGGCTTTGGGATGCGGACCCAAACTTTCACTGCATCTCTGGGGCTTTGCCATCACTGAAGCAGTTGTGCAAGTCCCCTTGATGTCTCCAGGAACCGAGTGCCTGGTTAAAGTTAAGCACGTGCTGCAGGGCTTTGCTGCAGGAGATGAATGCAGGTGAGCTGTGGGGTGTCCTGTCTGTCTTAGCCTGCAAAATGAGTGCCTCAAACCGAACAGTGACATTTGAAAAGTGTTGCAGCATTGATTTGCACAAAGACACCGCAAAGAAATTTGTGAGAAAGCAGCAAGGAGCTGCTCAAACCAACGTGGTACTCCACTGTAAATGAATAACAGTAAGGAAGGGGGTCCTGACTGGGAGGAAGGAAGAAATGCCAAATCTATTTTTCAGATTGGGAAGTGGTATTAAATAGGTACACCAGCTCCGTGGCTGTCTCTTTCCGTAGAGAAAAACGGAGCTTTTAGGGAACTTCCTACCGTTGTTTCGTCTGTTTTCTCCGTTTGCCTGAGAAGATAGCGAGTACTTTGAGGCAGGAGCTGGTTCCCTTTCAGTGTGTTTACAGTGCAATGATGCCCTCGTGTGATGCTGTAGTGCCAGGAGTGATGGTGTGAACCAGTGCACCTTCTGAAAAGCAGAACAATTAGAGCTTGTCCTCTGCACAGTGACTCAAATCACCAAATGCTGCCTCTGCTTTGTTTCTTCTGAATGACTTGAAGGAGTTGCAAAAGCTCTGCGCAAGCAGGAATGGACTTTGATGAGCTGGGAGGGTCATGCTACTCCCCTCTGTCTTCGTGGTGCTCTCTTTAAAAGCTCATCTAACATGAAAGATCGCAATCATTTTGAGCAACAGGTTCATGAGAGACACCTCCTTGTATTACAGAAGCATTCCTGAGAAACAAGGTCATTAATATTTCACTCTCATGTCGTATGCTGTTGGAACTGCAGACAGTAATGAACTGCTGACAGGTCAATCAGATTCGTCTTCTGAAGAATTTCACGAAAGCTGGATTTTTCTGTAACATTGTCTTTGAGCAGATAGGCTGAGCAGCGCTGTATTTTGAATTCTGTCAGGCAAAACTCTTGTCAGTTTGTGGCAATTTTCTCCAAAAAGCTTTTCCTTGCTCTATTTTTTTTAAAACATTTTTTTCCCCAGGCAGTAAAATAATTTACCCACATTGCTACAGCCATTCTTTGTGGAGTTTGCCACTCTTCTCTTTGGAAGCATCCTTCAGGTTATATCAGAACAACAAGAAAGTTGGGTTGTTCCTAGGTTTTTCAGCCACAATTTTTGTTTAAATTCCTATGTGGTGCCTTCATTTTGTATTTGGCAGAGCCAGGAGACTGGATTCCCACTCATGGTATTTATGTCTCTGTTTGCACTGTGATGCCACCCTGTAATGCCAAGGTGTGTGACTGGATGAAAAGAGAAGGTATTCGATGGGATCCTTGTTTCTAAGTGTCAGGTGCAAAGGTCTGTGGGTCCAAGACTGGATTTCCAAAGTACTACAGTGGGAGAAAGAAACTGTGGTGGTAAAACAGGGAGTCATGTATTCAATAGCTGAAACCACAGAAAGAGTGTGGTTCATTAGTTGACATATATAGAGAGAAAAAGTAGGAAATTTTTGAGCTCTGAGATCTTTCTTCAGTTTTTTTTATCCCTAAACCACATGGCTATAACATCACTACAGCGTCATTTTGCAGCAGGGGTGAAACTTGTTTTGTGTCATTCAGCTGAAGAAAATGAAAGCGATGTTTTCTGTAAAATTTTACAGCCCTGGGCCGCCTTTAAGGAGCGTAAACAGAAATACCAAATCTTGTTTTCCTGAAACCATTGCGTATTCATCCGAGTTTTGAAAAGCAGCTGGTAGAAGCATCCGTTCCATGGTGTGACAGGACTAAGGCGGTCGTGAGAGAAGGCGGCACCTTGGTAGGAAGTGCTGATGTCCCTGTGACAGAGGGTTTGGGCAGGCTGGTTCCCTGCTCAGCAGCAAGCCCTGACATGTGGTCTGATGTCCAATGCTGTCACTCTTGTGACTGCTAATTGCACTCAACAGGCTTCCCAACTGCTGCCTGTCAGTGCCCAAAATGTGTCTGGCACAAATGGGATCACCACGTCGATGTTTCCTTGTGCTAAAAGCACTGTGAGGCTTTCGGAAAGCGAAAAATAGAGCAGTGTCGTGTACAATACTCCGTCTTCAGTACCTTCAGATCCTCACTTAAAAATTTCATAACTGACAAATGATGCTGCAGACATCTCAGCAAATCCAGTGTGTGGTTCTTAGACGGGCTTTTATCATTTTAAAGCCGTGATGTTTCTCTCGGTTTTTCTCCTCTTTCACTTTCACAAAGCAGATGCTTTATGTTTATAGGTTCAGTTTCTGTGTTTCAGCTGAGTAAAATGTATTTTGTTTCTTTCTGTCTTGAGTGCAAGAGTTGCCTGACGGTGTGCCAGCGCCACTAATCACCTCACTAATGGCCCAGCCGAGCACTTGCAGTGCTTCTACGTTTGCAGGTACATTTTCCACACCAGCAGATGGGCCAGACTAATATAACTTGGAGCAAACTGTGAGTGCTCAAACCTCTACCCCAGGTGCTAAGGTTACCCTCGGGACCACCGGGCAGTTGGGCTGTAAATGCTTTGGTTCTTTCCAGGGTTGCAAAAAGGCAAGGGGAGCTGGAGACTAAACAACTTTTCCTTCAAGCTTCGCTGAATTTACTCGTCTGGACCTACTTGAGAGTCAACTTCGCTCTCCCAGAACCTCATGCCATTTTTAATTTTGCTTAGGGAAATACTGAGGAAAGTGGAGGATCACCCTCATGCTAACCTTTGTATGGACGGGGCCTATTCTGTGGCTGAAGGTGGCTGACAAGGATGAAAACTGTATGCACTGAAAAGTTCACCGTGTATAAATGGTTTAAATTGCTGCCCTTAAAGATCAAAGACTTAAAGAAGAACAATTTACTTCATTCTTGGTGTAGATATCATCCATTGCAGACATAAAATACTGGTTTGTCCAAATGTGTGTCTCTTGATCAAATTGCTGGGAGTAGAAACCATTTCACAGATGACACTTCAGGTAGGGCACAATTATATTTAATGGCCTGTGCCCTTCTGCTGCTGATGGTCCACCTAACAGAAGGAGTGATGTGCTGAAGTAGGGAGTAGCGCAAAGGGGGTCACGCTGCTCAGCCAGCATCTTCTTGCTGTTGCTAAATTGGGAAATAACTGCAGGAGGCTAAAAAGAGATGCGTTCATTGACTCTGAGGAGCCCCAAATCTGCCGTATGCAGCCTGAGGCACACCGATAATCAGGGATGTCTGGAGGACCCTCGCTCTAAGTCAGCACAGAAAGTCCTGCCTAAATATGTGTGAGCAAATTGTCAGTATTTAAAAACTCCAGTGTCGTTTTGTTAAAAACCAAACAGAAAAAAGCCACCCCAGGGTCCTTCAATTGCTGTGTATTTTTTCAGCTTCTGACTCTCCCGTGTCTCCAGCAGAAGGCAATTTTATTTTCTGACCTTTACATGGAGAACACTGAGATGTGGGGTGTCTTATTCAAATACTCTGGTTTTGGCAGAACCAAGGATTCCAGCCAGCTCTGCTTCTCAGGCTTGCAAAAATGCCCTACCCACAAGGTTATGCTGTCTTCTTACATATGTATATTTTGCACAGTTAATACACATCAAATCAGTACCTGAATTTTCCAGTCTCTTTATCATCCCAAGACACTGTTTTTTTCACCTTATTGCTTTAGAAAACACACTTTATTTTGGCTTTTTTCATAGTTTCTATTAGAAATAGTCATGGTTTGATATTAATGTTTGCAGTGCTTTTGACACAGTCTAAAGCATGAATATCTGAAACCAGCTCTGCTTTGTATATTTTGTCAGCAGTTTAATGTCATTTCTCTTGCTGAGCAAGTGAATTTGGTCAGAATACAAAACGACTGTAATTTAAGGAAAAAAAAGCTGCCTCCTGTGCATCAACTTCCAGATGTGAAATATCAGAGAAGTGAAACAAGGCAGGATTGGGGGGGTTCCATTTGTTGATTAGTACATTTTTTTGCTAACTTAGCCTGCTTTTGCTAAGCTCAACACTTTAAACAAAGTTGTTCAAAACATATCACATTTATCAAATATTGTTTGACGATTGTTACTTGGGTTGTTGGGTTGTTTTTTTTTTTTTTTTTCTTCCTGGTCAGACTCAGAATGTCCTTCAGTGATTAAATGCCATTTCTGAATAACAAATTAACCATGTTATCTACACAGTGAACTCAGAATTCATCAAAACAAACGATGAGGACTGTTACTTGTCATCTGAAATTGTGTAATCACAGCTCTGCTGCGCTGTGTTTTGATTAAGTGGAAGATGATTACAGAGATCCGTCTCGCAAAGATGCAGGAGCACCCAGGGCAGATTTAATCCCATTCCTGTATCATAGAGGTTTTTGAGCACGATTTTAAGTTCCCGCTCAGGCCAGGGAAAATGCTTACAACTGTGCGTGTGTTTATGGCTGTGCACCCATCTGTTTCTCCATTTTTCTTTTCCAAATGATGAAATGGATGACGGAGCAGAATATGGACAGGAGGGAACATGTGCAAGTGTTGTTACCGTAGTATAAAGCACAGACTTCTGATACTCAGCCAAGAGTGAGTATCTCAGGGCCACAGATGGGTTTCTTCAAGCTGTAGTATCCAGAGCTGGAGTGAAGAACCAGGGCTGACATCTTCCAGTTTGGTTTAGATAACATGGACTGCTGTTTTGAGTTAGTCTTTGAAGGAGTCAGAGGTTAGAATTGGAGCAGTTTTCTGGCCAGAATGAGGTCACTCAGAGGTCCCTTCTTCTCTACAGTCATTGTGACATCGAGGACTTTTTCTGGAAGTGTCAGCTGAGAAACTGAGAAATGAGGTTAAAGTCTATTATCTGTAGTGTTTCCCTGAAAGCACATGATCACCCTCTACAATACTTCTCCATAAGATAAAAATAGTGTAGAAATCCCACGTTGAAGTTCATTTTATTTAAGGTAAGTTTAGAAATGTGAAGCCTCTCACTATGAAGCTGAGCACAGCATCTAAACTACTCCAAGAGGTCCATAAGACAAATTGCAGAAATATGTCACTAGTTTTGTTATCAGTTGGCTCTTTTTTTTTTTAAATATGCTAAAATCACAGAGAATTCCCAGGTCCAGTTGTGATAACAAATCAGGTGACAGGAGGGGATCACAAAAGCTGTGCTGATGGCCAGCTGCTGCCTTTAGGCCGGTGTAGTTTCAGAGTAACTTCCCCACAGTCAATGAGTCAATGTAAATTGGCAGCAGCCAGACTGAAAGCAGAGTTTAGTCTTGTTACTGGAACAGAGGAAAAAAGAGAAGAAAACAGAGGATGTAGACATTATGTCAGTGACAAATTGTAGGGCACGCTTCCTAGAGAGCATCCAAAGGAGAGCAGCGAGGCAGCTTTAAATGTAGGGAAGTGTTGATGATCAAGGTACGGGCATTTTCTCAGGCAAGGAAGCTTTTTACTCTCTGTGGCTCTTGATGTTCTCTGGGAAATACTCCTTATGATTTTGTGAAAAGAGACAAATTGTTACAGTGCATCAGACTGGGTACATAACGGAAAATTTTACTTGCACAAAAGACTCATATAATTCACTAATGGCTGGGGTACTTGTAAGTTATTGGGCTTTCAGATGTGAGAAATAACCCTCATACGTGATTGCTGCTATTGTGACCCATCCTCTTTTCCTTTACACACGGTTTTTCTTCCTCACCCTTCTGGCTGAAGCATATTACAATTATTTGATTAGATCTGTTGCATGCTGCTCTATGGAGCAAACTGATGAGACTGTTCTCCCAAGTGAAGTTCTGTTTTCAAGAATGCCAATTTCATCCTGAGGTTACTTGCACTATTCTTAGTTTAAATGAAACCCCAAAATCATATCTTCCCAGAATTTTGGTGGTCAGTGTCTGAGCGCTCCAGAAAGTTCTTGCAAGATTAACTCTCATTTTTCACATACCAGCACTTTCAGGCTACAGCTGAGCTAGAAAGGTGAGAGGTCACTGTTCTGGGGAAGCCCAGTCTGTGCCTTTGGGAAGTTCACCCAAAGCAAACCTGTCAGTGGGACAGCGACAGGAGCTCTCCTTGCCCCCTCACTGGACCTCAGCGCATTTTGACTTTCTCTCCTGATCTGCAGTAGAACACTTCAGGGAGTTATGTCTGTTGTGACAGGGATTAGGAATTCTTCACTGTTGAACCCATTGCTGCAGCTTTGCCAAATCTGGCTGGGCAATCAGACTGTACCAGTTGGTTTGTGAGGTCTCCAGTGTCCTCTGATATCATCACACACCTAAGGCTGCTACTCACACACAAGGAGCTTCTCTCCCTCAAGCATTTTTGGCTTGATTTCATTAGCAAGAGGCGCTACTTAGAGCCACTCTCTTTGTAAACTTTATTAGGTATTAAATCGTTTTATCGGGTATAAAATTGGTTTAGAACATTACATCCCAGGCTACTGTAGCTATAAAGATTTCAGTGGCAATTCATGAGATTCATGGAAAATTAGAGACGGCAGGACTTCCTAGGTAAATCAAAAAAAGGAAAACCCACCCACACAGTATGTACTGCCTGAGGAGATGACTGCTAATGAGATAAGTGTGATGTACAGCTCTGTTATAAAAAATTACATAAGTTGGAAAGATAGCAGGTTCTTCAGCAAGTCTCCTCATGGGTGTTTTCAGAAGCACATTTACTTGTTCAACTTGGAGTTAAAAGGAGCTTTTAAACTCCAGAGAAGCACTGCAGTGAGAAGGAGCGACAGCCTAAGCAGGTTGAGGTATTGGCGGTGAATTGTTAACAAGCCAAAAACCTACAAGGCACTTAACCAGGCATTTAATTTTAACTGTGTGAGTGGTCCTGCTCTAGTCAGTGGAATAACACAGAGCTGTGCAGTTAGGCAAGCAGTCAAGTGCTTGGCTGGATCTGGAACTACAGGCAATTGCAAATTGCTTTCCTGCCCTCAGTAAGGCCATTCTGCAGCAGCAGCCAAGGCAGGAAGGGATTTCCTAATGATCTCAAGGGATTGAAAAGATTTCTACTCACATGTTTTCCTTATGTCAGCAGAAAAAGGCAAAATGCAGTCTAATGGGTAAAAATGGAAAGCAGTTTGGAAGGTCCAAGTTGAGCTAATCCACACAGGGATACAGGGAAAGTCCTGACATCTGCCTTGGGACTGCCCTGCAGAGACACCTCGGAGTCCCTGGCAGTCCTGGGCACTCACCCTGACAGGCTGGGGGGTGGCTTTGATCTACTGGTTAGAGAGGGTGGATTTGGGAGCACCTCATTTCACCTGCCCTCTGCCCAGTAGCTCTGCTGCTAGCTTTTTTTGCCTTTTTTTTTTTTAACCTAGCATCAAATGACAACTGTCCCAAGGGCTCGCTTAAAAATAAAGTTTCCACTTTCTACTCAACAAAGACATTTACAGAACATTTGCTTCTGAGGTGTTGTCACACAGCGTCCTCAGTCCTGGCCATGGTTAGTCCTGGTTGGCAATAGCTGTTACTTGCTGCCTACTCTTGTGTTTATTAATATAAAACCATGACTGTACCACTCACAAGTGCAGTAAATTTGTTCTGCTTGATAACTTCTGGGTTGCTGCACATCCTTAGTCATGACAAGCAGAGGAAGTCGTTGTTCTTTTCTATGTTGGATTACCAGAAATCGATGCACTGGGCATTCGTTATTTTTCAGCTCGTGAAGGACTTGTAAATCTCCACCTGTATCTCTTGGCCTATAACTACAGTAATTGTAGCATGAGAAATGTGAGGAAAGAAATATTGTTTGAAGAAATTCTAATTCTACATCAAAGGATCATTAGGCTGAATTTAGCCCAGTCTAGGATGCTTGCCTGATTAATTTTTAATTCATAAAAGTTTTATATAATTTATAAACATCGTAGAAGTAAAGTTTGTCAGTTGATGGACTTTCCTTTGAACTGTGATATTTCGTTCCTCCCTAATACTCTGTGAATTTGATACACAAGGTTAAATTCTCCAGTTTCCATCAGGCTTCCTTAATTAAACTGGCTAACAAAGGGCCAGGATCCCGACCCAGCAGCTTACACAGAGAGCCCCATCATTTGTTTGAGCTTTTTGGTAGGTTTTAGAAGATGCCTACTCTGACTGCAAAAACCCTCAAAGTTGTGGGGAATTTGCCACAGTGGGCCAGCGAGCTGTTCAATGTTTAATTATTTTTGTTGTTTAAAAAGCTCCAATTTATTCTGAAGTCAGGATTTCTCTAGCATTATCTTCTTCTGCTACATTAAAGAGCTACAACCAGGAATTTCTTCCCACACAGCTGCTTATTAAACTGTCTCTTGGACTTCTCTCAGAAAATAGATTGGGCTTCTTACATCTCTACTGCACATTTTTGAGGTTTAAAAACACACTTCTGCTATTTAGGAGGAACGCTGGTGAAATACACTTAGTTTGTCAGAGGAAGACAAGGGCTTTTTCTTGGTCTTGAGCAAGCTTGAGCTCTTGGACAAGTGCAGGCACGGGACAGGTTTACCTGCAGAGTTTTCTGGTGCTGTCTGGCTGCCCCTTTAGATGCTCTGCAGCACCCCAGGGGCAGCTCTGGGGCCCTGGAAGCTCATGGACAGGCCGTGTTAGGATAATTTTTTGGCTACAGATTTCCAAAAATTGGGAAACCTGAGTTCATATTTTCTGATTTTGCTGTAGGTTCAGATTTGACTTTGAATAAGATGTTCTATTTTTGTATATTCAATTTTTTTTTCTATGGCAGATGGGAGGAAATATTTGTTCCTGTCCATGTCCATCTTTCAGAGGATGAAATGCTCCTGGTATTTCAAACTGCCTGTGTAGCATCTGGACGTAATTGAGGCTTCCATAACTGCTGCCACGTTAACAGCTACAGTACTCCGCTTTTACAAAACTGAAATTTACCCTTAACAGGTCCATGCCAATATAAATTACGGTCGGGCATTTTGTTTCCAGCAAAGCTACAAGAAATATGGCCTCCTCTTCATCTTCATTCTGAAAGAGAGGTTACCATTTGCTTAAACCTCAGTGCATGCTTAGCCTTCCCCAAACTGTCAAAACGGTGCAATATCTTACTATTTATATTCATTTACAAAATGATACTAGACTGTATCATTTTGAATTGTAATTTACCCAACTTAGGGAGCATTTGCACAACCGGCTCCAGCAGCAGGGATGGGGGAATATGGAAGGGGGGGGATTGAAAGGATTGGCACAAGCACCTCTGGGATAAGGTCTTGGCCCAGCCAAAATAAACCAACCAGCCTCCAGCTCAGTCTGAGCAATGGGACCACACAAGCAGCCACGAGGCCCTTTCTGCTGCTGTGGTACAGAGTACTTGAATTATTATTTTAAAGGCGGCATCCTTCATGTAAAGCCAGAATTGCTCAGCGTAGTTCAGTTGCAGAGCAGAGGCTGTTCCCAGAGCTGGTTGGCAGAAGGTGACAGAAACAGGGGAAACAGGGGAAGGAAATAGTTGTTGCCATCACCTGACAGAGCAGATGAAAAGGCTGGAATCCCTCTGAAAATGCGAGCGCTAGGAGCAGCAGAGCATGTAAACATTGACACAGGGCAACAAGGCAGGATTTTGATAGAGTGGACACTGTAGTTAGAGCTAGTGAAGAAATCCCTGG